>JAVTVY010003414.1:0-33390 GCA_036873755.1 Hanleya hanleyi | reverse complement strand
CACCATTTCACTAAATTTAGATGTAAAAAATCCAGGTGGAAGCATATACATGTAGGAAAGTTCCAATTCAAAAAATATTTGAAACCATTAGGAGTTTTACTTCAATCTAAAAAACGAACAATTATACAAGTCTAGATATGTATATAGACGGTTTCTTTTGAAATGCATGTTGATCTCATTATGAAGATTACTATGTAGAGTAAACCATGCCAGACATATACGAAATTATCAAACGACATACTGGTACATGACCAACACATAATCAGATTTATCTCCCAAGGGTATTATACGTACCGGCAATATGACTGGTCTGTGTAAGAGCCAGTCAAAATCTACAATCTAGCGGGGCTACTTTTATACGATTCAATCGTTTGCCTAAGTCGGATGGCTGAAATTTTGGTATTGGCAAACAAATGTACGACCTGACAACAAAGCTTCCAGTTATATGCCCAGGTCGAATTCCCGTTTCCGTGCAGTGTAAAATCATTCCTGCAACAACGGCTGTACATTCTGATATACCGATCAAGCAAATGCTACTGGGCAAGTTATGTATACGCCATGGGCAGGTGCCACGGAATATTGCTGTACAGAAAAAGATATATAACGATATCGAAATTGTAATCATCTCTCTGGTCTTGAAGTCGACGAGGGAGAATTACAACAACTTGGATGATATGTCCACACGGCCCCTAGCACCGGCATAAGCGATATTAGATACCAATCTAGAGAGTTATGATGAAAATGCTCTGACAACTCGTATATTGGTAATTGGTGAGCTGTTTCGTTGTGACAACTCGTACACTGCCATGGGGATTGGTGAGCTGTATCGAGAACGCCCGCTTCATCTTTTTAGAGATAAACGTCTAAATATGATATGCCATTATGGCTGTCTGTGGCTTCCTTCAAATCCAGCGACGGTGGAGATGTACATTCTCAGAAATATTCAGAGAATAATCCTGAATAGATCAGGTTGCACATCCACAACTCAATTTCAGGGGTTTTACCTGAAATCCAGGGATAATTTCCTGAAAGACAGGTATATCAACCATGAACTAAAGCTAAATTACCTGAATTTTAGGGGATTTCTCAAACCTGAATAGGGTCGGGAACTTACTAATCATCGTGATAAAATTGCCTGAATTTCAGAGAAATCCTCTCATTCAGGGATCTTTTAACTGAAATTCAGGTAATTGGCTCTGAAATTGAGTTGTGGATCTATAACGTGATCAGTTCATAGCTCCCGAGCTAGCGCATCTAATTCCCCTTAAGACGGTGCTAGGGACCGTGTGGATACTTCATAGACCCCACATGAACAGCTGCAATAAAAGCGGCTGAGATACTAAGGCTACGTCCGAGATTTCTCCCTATTCTCGGGTCTGAATGTTAGGTGTTGATCAATGCCTTCCTGTAGAGTTATATGGCTGTCTTTCAGTCGCCAATTTTTATAACCTCCTGCATATCGCTCCAATGTTACATGAATATTTCTGAGTATCCTTCACTGTGTATTTTATGTAGCGATTATTCTCGTTATTTCTAATCTATTGCACTACCCAAATTGATAATCAACAAAGATTATAATGAAAGGTTGAGAACATATTTCAAACTTTGACAACCTTTCTTTCCTTTCTTGAAAATACTCGACCACTGATGCTCCCGTTCCGATTAGCATCGTGCCAATGTCAGTGGACGAGTTTATCTGGTCTTAAATGGGGAGTGATACTGTCGGCTGTGTGGAAATTACGCGGATATATGTTTATTTGTGTCGCTCTGTTGATCAATTTCACGATGGAAGCAACAGAAGAACCCGAGAAAGAAATTTCATCTTGAAATTAATTTGTTTGTTTTATTCGATTGTTAGTCGTATGAAAGCGGACGTCCCTTTCCTCATCCGAGTTGTGAAATGGAATCTCCCAATGAACACCTGCACTTTACGGGTGTTGACTTCACATAGCCATGCTAAAACGAGTGATAAATGCACGGTTAGCTCTATGACACAAGGGTTATAGAATTCCAGATTTAGAGCCTATTTAACTGCTTTTCTGCTGGATCACGTGCACCTGAATGTAGTCAGTGTAATCTCATGGATTCTCATTGTGACATTCGATGAATATCCAATCATTAGTTCCTTCTAAGTTGGTAGATTTGACAATTATATGATTGCGTTAGAGAAGATTTCTTGGAAACGAAAGCATAAACAACGGGATCAAACCATCATCTTTTCTTCTCTATCAATGTTTATACACGCACATCAGACCCTGAACACATGAGCGTCTGTGATGAAAACCTTCAAGATGGTGGGTATCAAGTTATCCTGGATGGATTATAAGAGAATTTCGGCCGAGAGTCTATCATGTGGTGATATCCCATATACATGTGAGTTATGATGCTCATACGCCAGGGATTTTAAGTCACAGGATGATGATGTGGTATCGGTTACTGAATGTAGTGATCAACACTTTCTATGTGCATACATGTAGGCCATTATAAAATTAAGTGATGATAATCGGAGAAAGATTAGTACGAGGGATCGCTTCGAATGTGCCTTCATGACACTTCAGATTTCGACCGAGAGTATATCATGTGGTGATATCCCATATATATGTGAGTAATGATGCCCATACACCAGAGATTTTAAGTCACAGGATGATGGTGTGCTATCGGGCACTGAGTGTAATGATCTACGCTTTATATGTACATACATGTACAAGTGATGATAATCGGAGAAAGATTAGTTCGAAGGATCGCCTGGAATGTGCTGGTATTGGGCTTCAATGTTCAGAGATGTGTAGCTCATCAACAACAGTATTTTTGTAGCATGTACGCCATCAAAACTAGGGAGATCAAATGTGGACCATTACAGGACGGCGGAACAGGGGGACCTCAATAAATTTAACGGGGAAAATATAATAAACAGTAGATCTGGTATATAGATTTGATGGTTTTCCGGAGAGAATGACAATATAATAATCCTACCCAGAATCCGAATGAACCATAACGCATCTGAAAACTCTTCTTTTATAGGAATGACATCTACGTAAGCCTTGTGGAGTTCATAAAATGAAAACTGAAGGCTGAACCTATCCTGATTTTAGTTTTGAAAAATGTTCAGTCCTATACAGTCCAAAACATGAGTTGGGATTGAGTTCCTTATTTCATGCAGACGTCTAGAAAATTGACAAATAAAAAATATACTACCCAAATGCAACAGTAAGCACCATTTTATTTTATATGTAGCTTGAGAAACATTTCGCTGGACAGAAACCCCTGAACCCAATAGTGGGAGGTTCCGCTTCAGGTATCTTTCTATAAATATACTCGTAAAAGTTACAACAGTCCGTCAAAATAATCAGAACACACCATTTCACTAAATTTAGATGTAAAAAATCCAGGTGGAAGCATATACATGTAGGAAAGTTCCAATTCAAAAAATATTTGAAACCATTAGGAGTTTTACTTCAATCTAAAAAACGAACAATTATACAAGTCTAGATATGTATATAGACGGTTTCTTTTGAAATGCATGTTGATCTCATTATGAAGATTATGTAGAGTAAACCATGCCAGACATATACGAAATTATCAAACGACATACTGGTACATGACCAACAATATGACTGGTCTGTGTAAGAGCCAGTCAAAATCTACAATCCAGCGGGGCTACTTTTATATGATTCAATCGTTTGCCTAAGTCGGATGGCTGAAATTTTGGTATTGGCAAACAAATGTACGACCTGACAACAAAGCTTCCAGTTATATGCCCAGGTCGAATTCCCGTTTCCGTGCAGTGTAAAATCATTCCTGCAACAACGGCTGTACATTCTGATATACCGATCAAGCAAATGCTACTGGGCAAGTTATGTATACGCCATGGGCAGGTGCCACGGAATATTGCTGTACAGAAAAAGATATATAACGATATCGAAATTGTAATCATCTCTCTGGTCTTGAAGTCGACGAGGGAGAATTACAACAACTTGGATGATATGTCCACACGGCCCCTAGCACCGGCATAAGCGATATTAGATATACAAATCTAGAGAGTTATGATGAAAATGCTCTGACAACTCGTATAATTGGTAATTGGTCAGCTGTTTCGCTGTGACAACTCGTACACTGGGGATTGGTGAGCTGTATCAAGAACGCCCGCTTCATCTTTTTAGAGATAAACGTCTAAATATGATATGCCATTATGGCTGTCTGTGGCTTCCTTCAAATCCAGGGATGGTGGAGATGTACATTCTCAGAAATATTCAGAGAATAATCCTGAATAGATCAGGTTGCACATCCACAACTCAATTTCAGGGGTTTTACCTGAAATCCAGGGATAATTTCCTGGAAGACAGGTATATCAACCATGAACTAAAGCTAAATTACCTGAATTTTAGGGGATTTCTCGAACCTGAATACTAATCATGGGTGATAAAAATTGCCTGAATTTCAGAGAAATCCTCTCATTCAGGGATCTTTTAACTGAAATTCAGGTAATCGGCTCTGAAATGGAGTTGTGGATCTATAACCTGATCAGTTCACAGCTCCCGAGCTAGCGCATCTAATTCCCCTTAAGACGGTGCTAGGGACCGTGTGGATACTTCATAGACCCCACATGAACAGCTGC
The DNA here is from genome assembly GCA_036873755.1 of Hanleya hanleyi. Taxonomy (NCBI): domain Eukaryota; kingdom Metazoa; phylum Mollusca; class Polyplacophora; order Lepidopleurida; family Hanleyidae; genus Hanleya; species Hanleya hanleyi. The sequence continues at coordinate 28,775 of JAVTVY010003414.1, read as the reverse complement.
AATAAAAGCGGCTGAGATACTAAGGCTACGTCCGAGATTTCTCCCTATTCTCGGGTCTGAATGTTAGGTGTTGATCAATGCCTTCCTGTAGAGTTATATGGCTGTCTTTCAGTCGCCAATTTTTACAACCTCATGCATATCGCTCCAATGTTACATGAATATTTCTGAGTATCCTTCACTGTGTATTTTATGTAGCGATTATCCAGGGCGAGAAGATCGTCTATGTAGCGTTTGGTGAATGAGAAGGAACGGGCTTTGAAATGATCGTCGTATTCAAAAGAGAACAGATATAGGTCATTCAAAAGGGGTGCATATCTATATCCTGTTATTGATATTGTTTGAAGAAACAGCCCATAAATGGTATCCTGTGTATATAGTACAGATACAGAATGTGTTATGACTTTTGACATTATGATATCAGCGATTAGTTTTCTTGGACACAGATTTTATCAATGAACTTAGATGGTCAATAAGATGCAGCTGAGGTATAGTAGTATAGAGAATCGAGAAATCCTCGATGGATACATGTATGTTGGGTATGTGACCTTTATCATCAAGTTCTTCCGAAAGACATTTTGAGTTTTTCAAAATCCACATACATTCAACGTGGAGTTTTCAGAAAAAGTGGTGCAATACCTTTCCCAAAATGCTTTCACCTCATGAATGGCTCTCGCCAACAGGGTTGAAAGAAGTCTTATGGTCCCGCTTTTAGAACCAGCTATGAATCTAGCTTTGTATGGTTTTGTATGCATTTTGGGAGACCAGTCCACTTTTGGTGTATCGTTAGGAGTGGTTGGTACTAATGAAGTACTACTCTCGTTTAAAAAAATGGATAATATGGATTGACCGGGTGGATATCCGCTATATATCTATACCTATACGCATATACTCATGATCAGGAGAACACGCTCAATGACATTCTGTGGCATAGTTTAATATTCCAAGCAATTCACAATACGCATGACAATGAGTCATTTTGTCTGAATATAATCTATACTGACATTGTCCATGTATATAACAGAATAAAATCCACCATGTTAATAAAATTTGAAACATATATCTTCCTCCAACGGTCGAGTCACATACCACTTTACTGAATATGTATGACGACGGTAAAACTTATCACATGACGTATACATTGCTGTCAATCTGAGAAGGGTTTCCGAATATCGCTCGAGATTCAGTCGCTATTTTTCTCAGTTATCCACAGAGTTTTTCATTTTCGAAAGTGCGAGGGAACGTTTTTCCCCTCAAAACAAAACAAAACACAAAAACGACTATTGAATTGCTATTGGGGTGGATGGTTTTTAAACATTTCGGCTGCAGTCGAGCTTAGTTAAATCGACAAAATTGTCATGGATAAAACATCGTATTCTGTTGTATGCCCGTCAAATCCCCGTTTCCGTGCAGTTTAAAATCATTCCTGCAACAACGGCTGTACATTCTACTATACAGATCTAGGAAATGCTACTGGGTGAGATAATATGTGTTGTAATTACAACACATATAAGGGAAGTGGGAAGAGGTGCCGACATACTGACTGCGTCACATGACTTCGCTGAATAGCCTCTTAGTAAACCTATTCTAAAGCACATACCAAGAATCTAACGATTCGTGATATGTGTTGTATCTCAGGTACGCTTTTATTGTACCTGTTCATGTGGCAATTTGGATGATATGACCACACGGCCCCTAGCACCGGCATAAGTGGTATTAGATACAGATCTAGAGAGCTATGATGGAAATGCTCTGACAACTCGTATACTGGTAATTGGTGAGCTGTTTCGGAAACCCTTCTCAGATTGACAGCAATGTATACATGTACGTCATGTGATAAGTTTTCCCGTCGTCATACACATTCAGTAAAGCGTGATGTGACTCGATCATTGCAGGAAGATATATGTTTCAAATTTTATTAACATGGTGGAATTTATTCTGTTATATACATGGACAATGTCAGTATAGTTTATATTCAGACAAAATGACTCATTGTCATGCGTAATGCATACGCCATGGGCAGGTGCCACGGAATATTGCTATACATAAAAGATAAATAACGATATCGAGATTGTAATCATTTCTCTAGTCGTAAAGTCGATGAGAGAGAAGACCCGCTTCATTTTCAGAAAAATATAGATCTAAATATGATATGCCGTCTTTATCTGTAGTTTCCTTCAAATCCAGTGACGGTGGAGATATATTCTTTACTGCCTGTGTTATTTATGTAGCGATTATCCACAGCGAGAAGATCGTCTATGTAACGATTGGTGAATGAGAGGAAACGGGCTTTGAAATGATCGTCGTATTCATAAGAGAAAAGATATAGGTCATCCAAAAGGGGTGCATATCTATATGCTGTTATTGATACTGCTTGAAGAAACAGCCCATTAATTGTATTCTTTGTATATAGTACAGATAAAGAGAGAGTGAGTGAGTGAATAGGGTTTAACGTCGCTTTCAACATTTCACATACAGATAAAGAATGCGTTATGACGTTTGGCATTAATATATCAGCGATTAGTTTTCTTGAACACAGATACTGCCAATGAACTTAAATGGTCAGTAAGGTGCAGATGAGGGATTGTATTATACCGAAATGAGAAATCCCATGTGGATACATGTCTGTACGGTATGTGACCTTTAGCATCAACTTCTTCAGTAAGACATTTTGAGTTTTTCAATAGCCACACACATTTAACGCTGGAGTTTTTAGAAACAGTGGCGCAAAATATAAATACCTTTCCCAAAATGCGTTTACCTCGTGAATGGCCTTCGTCAACAGGGTTGAAAGAAGCCTGGTGGTGCAGCTTTGTATGAAATCCACAAGGTTATTGAAATTTGAAAAATATCTCCGCCAATAATCGAGACACATGACACGTTACTGAATACGCATGACGATGGTATAACTTATCACATGACGTATACATTACTGTCAGTCTGAGAAGGGTTTCCGAATATCGTTCGAGAATCACTCGTTATCAATTATTCACAATTATTCACAAAGTATTTTATTTTCGAAAGTGCGAGGAGACTTTTTCCCTCTGAAAACAAACACAAAAACGACTATTGAATTGCTATTGTTAGGTTTGGATGGTTTATAAACAATTTTGTTTGCAGTCGAGCTTAATTTAATCGACAAAATTGCCAGGGATGAATCATCATATTCTGGTTCAATTAATGAAATGAGAAAACAATTGGACATCAATTGATATTAAACAGTCGAACACAATCGAGGAATTGTGCGGTCAAGCTCAAGCTCTGGATCTATAACAACTCGTTGAAATATGACTAGTATGCATCGGGGAAGACTGGTTCACTTTGCACTATGTTAAGAAATTGCGTCTGTTAAATTTGCACTATGTTAAGAAATTGCGTCTGTTAAATTTCCCTTTCCAAAGTTATTTCTGCAGTATTTTGGCAAGCTAATTATCTAGAAGTCCTACCCAATTACATTAATCTATCCCCTTCTGATCAAATCCAAGCAAACATCCATATTTTTGTTTCTAATTATAATATATACATATGAAAGCGTACTCAACGCAGTGACACTTCGCTCAGACACCCGCCGTAAAGTGATCAGCACAGGTGTGAACATTTCTCAGCTGAACAAGTTTTAGCAAGTTTAAATTGGATTTTAAACCGCCTTTATGAATAAACTTGGTGTAAAAATTATCCAAAATAAACAGGAATCCGAGTAGGTCCCATAGGACATATTAAAAATGTATACGACAATAGATTTCAAGCAAAAAATTAGGATTAATTCATCAGTTGCATAGCTGGACAGATTTTGCCCGATTTCTAGCCTTCATTTTTATTTACAAAATCCGTGATTTAAACGTTTATTCTCGAAAAGTATCCACGCTACGCTTTTAAAATTTGGCATGCTTGTTACTTGTAAGGTGATCTAGTAAGGACTATCTCACTTTTTGTAAGTTCGGCTTAATTTTTTAATTATCCACTTTTAAGACAAATGACGGTGAAATAGTACGTTTTTTCAATTTATATTAATAAAATAGCTGTAAAAACAAAACCAGGCAAAAATTGAAAACAAATGAGATAACGTTTACTAGATCGCGTTGTCTCCTACCGAGGTATACCGTTAAAGTTGAAACAAGATCAACGGTTTTCATGTAGTTTCAATTGAAAAATGGATGCTATTGTTTTCATTTGAATTTTTTAAAATTGGAATATTTTCTACACAGTAGCAGTGTTGATTATACAAATCATATAGTTGGAATCCCTACGATGTACGCTTTCATAAAATAAATAGTTTATTATGGTTATATTTATTGATACAAAAGATAAATTGTCACGGGGGTGCGATCATTTTTAAGTAAACATAATAAAAACAAAAGATGGTATATAATAAAATAATTAAAACACAAAATAACACAACTTAACGATAAAAAACAAAACAAAAAAAAACAAGATGGTATTAAAAACACATAACCCAATGACAACATGAGGCACCGGCGGTGCTACAACTCCTCAGCCCCTTTTAAACAGTGTAGACCAAGATGTTTTATGAGTGTAGAAGTTTGGATCAATAGCAGTGAGTTATGGCATGCGAAAAGCAATCCCATGCCACAACTCAGACAGATGAATGGATGGATACACTGACACACGGACGGACAGACAGTCGGGATCCAGTATACCCTCAACTATGTACAGGGGTATAAAACGTGACAAGGTATCCACATATCTACAGGGAACAGTTGTGAACTTATTGCCCTGGCCTGAAATGTTGGACGGGTCTTTTGTCCATTTGTCCTCTGTTTATCTGTTGCCCCATATCCTGTCAAGCAGTTGATGTTAACGTGAAACAAACAATTGTTATTTAAAAATATTCACAATATTATTCACAATTCAACCCCTGTTTATATATTTAAAAAAAAAAAATTTTTTTTTTAAATGTTACACATGGCCCATGGGATGGAAGAAATAACTACAACCGGCTAGAGTTACTGAGCTGTATCACGATGGGATGGGATTTCCGGCTAAATATCGGAGCCAGTTCATCTCAGAGAAGTGAAATTCCCCACAGTATCTCTATGTAATTTGTGCATTTTTATTCTGAAATTCAAAGGAAATCTATTCAGAATCAAAACCTCCAATACCTCACATGTTATTTTCATAGTGCCCAGTCACAATGTTACAACATTGCAAGCTCAACGTCATTGTGCTTTGAAAAAACCCCATTTTTTATTTGATCCTGAACAGATTTCCTTCAAATTTCAGAATAAAAATGCACAAATTACATATGGATACTGTGGAGAATTTCACTTCTCTAAGAAAAACTGGCTCCGATAGCCGAAAATCACATCCCATCATAATGTGAGATACAAACTCCCCTGACGAATCTCCGTTGGTAATGCATTAGCGTCAGTGCAACAACAACAACAACAACAACAACAACAACAACGACGACGATGATGTTTGGGTTGATTTATTGGGTTGGCCATACCTTTCGCTATCTTCCATGAAGTATATTTTAGAGGACTTGTTACGCGAGACACCGCTTGTACTGGCCGACGACCACAGTTCATTTTACAACTGAAAACTCAACTCCATCATCGGATGTGTTGGCAGGAAGCACAAACACATGGGCACTACTTTCGTTTTTGACTACTTTCGTTTTTGACAGAATCTCACAGGTTCCTACAATTCTGTTACAAGACAAAGTACAAGTTGCCGTTTTCCGATAAAACACGCGTTTATTATCGTTCAAATCCATTCTGAGAACTTTTAGACCAATTAGTCTGGCAAAACCGTACTACTGAATATGCAGAGGAATATAGACTTCTAGACCAAACCAATGACCAGTCATTCACTACACTGAGCCAATGGCTGAAATATAACTTTACTGTGGAGCTCTTGATTAGCTACAAGCTAGTAAGAGTATGTAAATCAGTATAAAAGTAGGGCTAATGTATGCATACTTGTAGATCCGTTTTTAGGAGACTGGAAAATGGTAGAAAAATTTAAAAAATCGTAAAAAAATAATTAACGACCGGTTAGACCTGAAAGTCTCAAAGGCACAAATAGAAAATGAAAGGATGATAACCTGTAAGTTTCATGAACATAGGCGTATTACAGGCATAGGTCTGCACATAGGTGTATTACAGGCAAAGGTCTGCACAAAGGTGTATTACAGGCATAGGTCTGCACATAGGCGTATTACAGGCACAGGTCTGCACATAGGTGTATTACAGGCATAGGTCTGCACATAGGTGTATTACAGGCATAGGTCTGCACATAGGCGTATTACAGGCATAGGCCTGCACATAGGTGTATTACAGGCATAGGTCTGCACATAGGTGTATTACAGGCATAGGTCTGCACATAGGTGTATTGCAGGCATAGGTCTGCACATAGGTGTATTACAGGCATAGGTCTGCACACAGGCGTATTACAGGCATAGGTCTGCACATAGGTGTATTACAGGCATAGGTCTGCACATAGGCGTATTACAGGCATAGGTCTGCACATAGGTGTATTACAGGCATAGGTCTGCACAAAGGTGTATTACAGGCATAGGTCTGCACATAGGCGTATTACAGGCATAGGTCTGCACATAGGCGTATTACAGGCATAGATCTGCACAAAGGTGTATTACAGGCATAGGTCTGCACATAGGCGTATTACAGGCATAGGTCTGCACATAGGTGTATTACAGGCATAGGTCTGCACAAAGGTGTATTACAGGCATAGGTCTGCACATAGGCGTATTACAGGCATAGGTCTGCACATAGCGTGCGGCTACAGCATAGGTCTTGCACAAAGTGGGGTGTGGTTTATGGTAAGTAAATAGTCTCAGCTATTATTAGGCGTATTACAGGTATAGGGTCTGCACATAGGTGGGAAGTACAGGCATAGGTCTGCACATAGGCGTATTACAGGCATAGTTCCGCGCTTCGATAGCGTATTACAGGCATAGGTCTCTGTACATAGGTGTATTACAGGCATAGGTCTGCACAAAGGTGTATTACAGGCATAGTCTTGCACAAAGGCGTACATAAGTATAAGAAGTCCGCACATAGGTGTATTACAGGCATAGTCTGCACATAGGCGTATTACAGGCATAGTCTCTGCACATAGTGCATATGGGTGCATAGTCTGCAACAAAGGTGTATTACAGGCACAAAGGTCTGCACATAGCGTATATTACAGGCATAGGTCTGCAACATAGGGCGTAGGCCATAAGCATAGGTCTGCACATAGGCGTATTACAGGCATAGGCCCTCTGCACATAGGTGTATTACAGGCATAGTCTGCACATATGTATTACAGGCATAGGTCTGCACACAGGCGTATTACAGGCATAGGTCTGCACATGTATTGCAGGCATAGGTCTGCACATATGCATATTACAGGCATAGTTCTGCACATAGGTGTATTACAGGCATAGGTCTGCACATAGGCGTATTACAGGCATAGGTCTGCACATAGGCGTATTACAGGCATAGGTCTGCACATAGGTGTATTACAGGCATAGGTCTGCACATAGGCGTATTACAGCCATAGGTCTGCACATAGGTGTATTACAGGCATAGGTCTGCACATAGGCGTATTACAGGCATAGGTCTGCACATAGGTGTATTACAGGCATAGGTCTGCACATAGGTGTATTACAGGCATAGGTCTGCACATAGGCGTTTTACAGGCATAGGTCTGCACATAGGTGTATTACAGGCATAGGTCTGCACATAGGTGTATTACAGGCATAGGTCTGCACATAGGCGTATTACAGGCATAGGTCTGCACATAGGCGTATTACAGGCATAGGTCTGCACATAGGCGTATTACAGGCATAGGTCTGCACAAGGGCGTATTACAGGCATAGGTCTGCACATAGGCGTATTACAGGCATAGGTCTGCACATAGGTGTATTAGAGGCATAGGTCTGCACATAGGCGTATTACAGGCATAGGTCTGCACATAGGCGTATTACAGGCATAGGTCTGCACATAGGCGTATTACAGGCATAGGTCTGCACATAGGCGTATTACAGGCATAGGTCTGCACATAGGCGTATTACAGGCATAGGTCTGCACATAGGCGTATTACAGGCATAGGTCTGACAAATATGGTACATAATTTATACCCATTGGGATACCAATACGTATTTGTTATATCAATGTGTTATTTTGTTTTTACAATAACGTTTCATTGATGGCAAACTAATCTAGCTTGTATGTGAACAGCCTGATTAAGTTCAACTGAACCTTAGAAGGTTCTTAAAACATAAATTCTCATGGCGGTATTATTCGAAGTTACTTGAGCTTTGCAGACTAAGTCATTGCATTCGCAAGCTGGTCTGTCTATCAACTTATGTTAATCGGTTCCGTTCGTCTATTCCTCAGTATTGCACGTGTTTCCTTCAGTCTGGCGAAGAAGATCCTCAGTAGGCCTAACTACACAAAGCGCAAAACATAGAGCAAAATATAGTCTATTGTGATATTAGTACACTATAAGTATAGGATTTCAAATATGTGGCATATTTTCGTCTTACTTATGATCGATTAGTTTTGCTACAATATTTCGAATTTAAGGAAGTAGAGGACGTTCATTTCTAGAGGTTGAATTTTTTTTTATTTCAGTATTTTTTTCATCACGTTAAGAGAAGATGATCCATGAAAAAAAATGGGACGTCACCACACTCGTTAAAAAAATATGGCAGCCAAATGCACGTATACCACTTAAAAGCCATAACACTGAATACATAGGAAATTTTGAATTTTTTTTCTTGCTTGATGCTCAATAAATCAAACTTCCCAAGGTCAAATATTCCCCATTTTTTATATAATGCTAAACACGTATAGTTCTTGTTGGATGTGTAATGAAAACAGGGGGACACCATATTTTCTTGGAAAATATTAGCAATATAACAGATAAAATGAACATTTCCAGTCCTATTTCGAGTAGAGGGGGTGGGGACGAGGAATCAGGGTAGGGATAGGGAATATTATTGGAGATTCATTTATCAGCCATTTACAAGTTTCCTGTTTGTGGAAATTGACTAAGAGTGAATTATGGGGGATGTCAGAGGCATAATTTTCAACCTCAGAAGCACTTTGCATCTAAAACCCGTTGAATCTAAAATGCCAACTTTTTGGTCAGTCCTATGACACTATCGAACCACCGGTAAAACGCATAAATGGTTCTGTTGTGTCTTTTGTTGATTGATATCCCATTTTGAGATGTCTGGGTACTTTTGTTACGAAATTCAGCTTGTTTTGAAAAATTCGACAAATCCCCATGTTGTAGCCCCATAAGAGCAGGAAAATGAACGTCCTCTACTTCCTTAACTCCAAATTAAAGAAAACAAAATTAACGAAATTTACACGAAGCACAATCACAGTGCGATACATTTACATGTATGATATAAGTATAGGATTTCAAATATGTGGCATATTATCGTCTTCCTTGAACATGACTACTTTTGCATGACAGTGTTTCGAATTTAACTCCAAGTTAACCATTAGAAATTGAACAATAATTATACGAAACACAGTACACTAGTATTGTGATCCACTTACACTGTGGGATTGCAAACATGTGGCATATTCTAGTCTTCCTTGGCATGGATTATTTTGTATTACAATATTTCGAATCTAACTCCAAATGAACGATCAAAAATTGAATGGATAGAGAAATGACTAACTCAAGTGTTACTGGTGGAGACACCCCATGTCTGAAGCTCGCTTGGTCCATCCTTGAGTTGACACCGCCCCGCTTCTGCTGGTCGCCATTCAGTCACTACTCTTACATCCTGTCCACTGGTCTGTGAGTAACTAGCAGGAGCATCACTGTAACACGGTGATGACGTCATGCTCGTATACATATCATTCACCAGCTCACCATCCATGAACACTGGTGACACTAGAGAGGGTAGATTTCTTAGTATTTCGTCAAAGCCTTCTTTTCCAGTCAGCCAATAGGTTTCAATTTCGCCTTTACCCTAGGAAGGAATGTATCAACGAATCTTAGTATTGCCCCTAACGAGTCGTCAATCACATAACCGCACGAGGATTCAGTTGGTATATTTTTAAGTTAAGGATATGTGATCTTATGCCATACGTCTGACATTAATGAAGTCGATTTTTTTTTATCTGAATTTTGCTGAATTATATTTTTCATGAAGTCATACTGAAATTTCAGCCTCGAAACAAATGTGATCTTCCGTTGTATAGAAATGGATTCATGGTTGATTAAAATGTGCTTCCTCACCTATTTTGCTATGTTTGAGAGACATTTAAATGGAGGATTTTCCCTGGTACAAAAAATATGACGCCTCAGACAAAAATTGGAGGTGTTCTATTTTTGCTGAATCTTTCCTATAAATGCCTCAAAAACATCAATATAGGTCAGGAGGCCCATTTTGTTCAACCATAATAAATCCGTATCATGAAACGGAAGATCGTAATGTTTTCCGAGGCTGATATTTTAGTATGCATACTTCGTGAAAATATAATTGGTTTGTTTTTGGATCGAAATACAGATCGATTTCTTTACTGTCACAGAGTTTTTTGTATATAAACAATACTATTTAGGAAATAATGTTTTCATGTGCGTGTTCAGTGGTTATTTTACGCACGGTTAGTGTGGGAAAGTTTATATTTTAGGGCAAGGGCGAAGCTTATTCTATTGCACTACTCAAATTTATTATCAACAAAGATTATAATGCAAGGTTGAAAAAATATGGTAAACTTTGACAACATTTCTACCTTCTGTTGAAAAAATCTCTTCCACCTATATTGGAACGATGCATGCGTCTCAGCTGGTATAGTGCCAATATCAGTGGACGAGTAAATGGGGTCTCTCATGCAGAGAGTGATTCTAGCAACTTTAACAGGCTGTGTGCAACATGCGTTGATATAGGTGTATTTGTGTTGAAAATAACGTGTTCTAACTTCTTCCTAAAGTGTTGCAATAACTTTTAAGGGTGGCCAAACAGTCTTCTCTTAAAGTGGTCACCGTGGACACCCTTAAAAGGTTATTAGTTTAATTTAAAACTCTTTAGTTTTTAGCGTGTGCAAATGATTTTGAGAAAGTGAATTCCTCAAATTACCATCATGTAAATACAGGTTGATACATAACAATACTACGGCGGGGTACAATTAAATATACATGTACCTTGATGTCGATTTTCCCACGTGGCACTGTTTCAAATCCACCGATATCCTGTAGGGCACAATTTGTCTGGTGGCTGATATGGATTGCATCGGCTGAAGTAATATAACCATTCATTCACATTACGATACATTTGAAAAATAAATAACTATGTGTTTTCACCATTCAGATGTTTGTGTTCATACATGTTTTAGTGTTAATGCAAATTACAATCTATTCTCAGTGAGTTTCATACACAGATTGGTTGTGTGATTATTGATGATGGAACTACATTAGTCCAACATGGCTCAGATATCATTCCACAAGTTTGAGTGCTCCAATAATAAAGAGAAGATATAATTAATCTGTTTTCAGTATAAGAGATCCGACAAGTACACATTGCATGCTGATAGCAAAATACGGGCGTAGCGTGCAAGATATATGGTGTTCATTCCATAACTTGCCTAATTCCGCATATGCCGGGGCTAGGGGTCGTATGAACCCATGTACTTCCAGATCTTCATGTGTTCATGTGAACAGTCACAATCAAAGCGTGACTGATATGCATATGAATACCATATGGAATAAGAATACGGATTAAGAATAATGATCAGAGATACGGATTTCATATTTTTGGAACAACATAATGTCTTACGGTTGCTTTTTAGTCGCCAGACGTCGTCAATTTTCATAGCTCTTGCATACCGCTCCAATTTATTACCTTTGGTGGAATTCTACTGATGTACTGTTATACTTGTCATTCGACATATGTAGGTTTATTGTTTTGATTGGAAATTCAAGCCGTACAACGTCGGGCATTACAGGTTAGTTTTTCTGTGAATTCCTGCATTTGCCATGTACATGTATACCCGGCCCATGCTGAGGCGTTTGCTCCATCAGGCTTCCACATACGCATCCATTACCATCAGATGAGGTTTTTCTTTGAGCTGATCTGTCAACACAGCTGCCGATCTAGCGTATCCTATTCCGCTTGAACCGGTGCTAGTTGCCGTGTGAATATTTCAGTCTCCACATGAATAGCTGCAATTAAAGCGCGGTTACGCACGAGAATCCACGGTATTCTGTTGTCTGAATCAGAGATGCCGACAGAAGCTTTCCTCTGGAATCATGTGGTTGCATTTTAGTTGCCAGACTTCGTCAATATTTCCAATCTCTTCCACGTTGCTCCAATTTGGATTATGGACGCGGATATTCTTTAGTGGACGACGGCTGAATAATGAATGAGGAAGCAGACGCTTGTGTTCCAGTATTCAGCTGTCGTCCAGGACCAATTTCCGAGCCAATAATCGATATATCTTCGACCATTGACTGCTAGCATCGATTCCAAACATGCCTAACACGAATAACAACACCACCCACAACAACACCATTCACAAGTATTTTCTATTGGACAACTAATATGCATGTAGACGGGTACGCAATAAGATTAGAAACCGATTACTATGAATCAGGCATAGTCTACTTAGATCTAGACCAGCTTTTACTACTGAGCAGTGAATGGTGCTGTATCGCTGAAACACATGCCCAATAGCACATAACAATAGCTCATTTTATTCCTCGAAAAGACAAACTTACGCTTTCCATTGGTTTCCATCCTAGAGGCCATGTTAACGGTATCCCTGAAGAGACAGTACCGAGGCAACTTCGACCCTACTTCACCGGCCACCACTGGACCTTATACGAGCAGAAACAAACCAAATCATTAGACGTAAATGTTGTAAACCCTGATGACATTTTGCACCGCTTTCATTCACGTGATTAATTGTCGTTAACTTAATTATCAACGCATAATACATGTGCCCACAAGGCATGAAGTCTTATATGTAACCCGTCACACCAAATTAAAGCTGACCGGACATGTTCCTCTAGCTTTGTCAATGCAGGGATTTCACGTTGATAATTGAACGGATGTCATGTTACACGAGGGTGGTGGTCGTGTAATTAAACAACAGTATTATGATAGCAAGCGTCGTATCCGACGTTCAATATTTAGCCGTCGTCAGTCACAGATTTCCGAGTCAAAAATATCTATTTAGTATGAAAGTTAGCACGAATTCCAAATGCATGTGTATGAAATAAACATATTGAAAACAAGATAGTTTCTTATTAGAGAGATGAGGTCAACAGTTTTCAATGATGTCAGCAAGATGTGATGATCATTACATAAAATCAAAATTATTTATCCAAATGATTATGTTTATCCAGTCACCCTTTCATTGTGGCTGTTCTTTTCAACATCTTCGAAATGTACAACATATGACATGCGAGCGATTTAAGCGGAATTATGCACAAGTTACGAAACTTAGTAGCAGAGATCTTGCATGCTACGATCGTATTTGTGCTGTCACTGGACGATATTAATCTCAGAATTTGAGAACCTTTGAATACATGCGTTTTGTGGTATAGTCCTGTTTGACAATTTTCTGCAATAATTGTCTGTGACGTACATTGAAATCATCACAGTCTGTACATGATGTAGTAAATGCTACCAGGCGAAATATGTATGCATCGTATGCAGATCCTTCTGGAATATTACTGTACTGAAATGGTTAGATAAATATGTCGAAATTGTAAATGCCTCTCCTGTCGTTGAGATCTCCACCTGTCATTTTCCATAAACGTACATGGATAGGAGTAAGACACCACGTCATTAGGTTACTGGTCAGATGGATTTTTTGGAACAAGTGCAATGGCAATATGTTATATGTTCCTATGTTCTCGTTATTTGCGACTGAATGGACCAGGATTACGTCTCATTCTATTCGATTCAATTGAATGTATGCCTATGATCAATACCTGCAATCTACGATTGACACGTGGCCCGTATATGTAGGGGACGCGGTGCTAGGAGTGGTGTGGTTACTTCAGTCTCCACATGAACGTATGCCATAAGAGCGCCACTAAGATACTAAGGATACGATCTCTGTGTTCTGTAAGAATATTTCCTGTGGAGTCATATGCTTACGTTTTGACACCTCTTACATAGTTATAAATCATACTAAGCTAGCTGTATTTACTCACATAATCAGTTATATATCCTAATAAGCTACCTGTATGCACGCCAATTCTGAGCCGCATTCTCGTTCCGGGAAGGTGAGGAATTTCCATGCGCCCGATGTGGTACATCAAATCAAGTGACAAAGTTCCAATTTCACTCGCGTGTTTCTTGCCATTTCGTTTGGGAACTCCTGTGGATAAAATTCATGGTGTTTCATACTGAAGTCTCGTTCTAATACATATAGCAACCAAACAATTAGTTGAGAACACATACGTTTTTCAGAGACGTTCATCTGGGTAGTGAACTGCAGTCCAAATTGTCTTGTGTGGTCTGTCTATACTGATGGAAGATTCGCCATCTAGCCGATGAGAAGAAAATACATGTCACAGGATAAATATGTCAATCTGTCGATCTGTACATAACCGACCGCAAACCAAACAAATATTGTTCCGTTTCACAGAAGAAACATATTCAAAGTAATACAACTCAACAACTTCATGTCAACCTTTTCTGGCCAGGGCGATTTGGGGTGTACCACAATCTGGGAGGAAGTAGTGGGGTGGAATGTGCCGAATATTTTCGTTATCCCTAAGACTAGAATGCTGAAACTTACCACACTATATCTTCGAGTCGAGTGCTACCAGAGAATGTAAAAATATGAATGTCAGTAGTATATATAGGCGATTTAGGGTAACATTTCACCCGGATGTAGAGGTCATTTGTGGAGGAAATGTGGCGGAGAGGTCAAGTGCAGTATAGTTCCGGCAGAATCACCAAAAGCTACCTCCAACACAGGAGAGTTCCAGTTGTTGGAGGGCATGTATTCAGAATGTATTCATCCGCGGTGATGCAGTCTGGCAGTGGTTTTGGCGGTGATTCGGTCGCGGAAAAAAGCTTCCGCGGAGAAAAAGTAGTCCCTAGATAAAATGGTCCGATCGGGTCGAGTGAGGTATCAAAGTGAAGCATTCGTGAAGGGGCATCTAATGGGCTGGGTGTGGGGTTGAACTATCGGCCTTCTGCGCATGCGCGGTGGCCCAAGGGTGTGGAAATAGACGTTTTGGGATGTAGGGGAGCCCCTAATGGTCCAATGGGGTCGAGTGAGGTATCAAAGTGAAGCCTATGTGAGGGGGCATCTGATGGGCTGGGTGTGGAGTCCGCCATGTTGGAAAATGGCGGCATTTTAGTCCGCCATGTTGGAACATGGCGGCATTTTAGTCCGCCATGTTGGAAAATGGATGTCCGCCATGTTGGAATATGGCGGCATTTTAGTCCGCCATGTTGGAAAATGGATGTCCGCCATGTTGGAACATGGCGGCATTTTAGTCCGCCATGTTGGAAAATGGCGGCATTTTAGTCCGCCAAGTTGGAAAATTGGTCCCACCACGTGTGAGTGAGTGAGTGAGTGAGGCGTGCAAACGCCCGTGAGGCGTTCCCAACGCCCGTCTTAACGCATGGACGCACTAACGACGGTGAGTGAGTGAGTGAGTGAGTGAGTGAGTTATAAACAAGTCTAGACATGTCCAAAGTCACGCCTCATTATATTTTGCATAGTTTTAGCTCTTCGTTTCTCGAAAGGTATTCAAATTTAGACCCTCGCGTGCTCTGCTACGTTGCAGCACGCGCTCTTTGATCTTGGCGTTCCGCCGACGTACAAGAAGCTCAAATTGAGACGGAGAATTTCGTTACCATTGCCAGTAAATTGTAAGTTTATTGCGGAAAGAATTTATATTGCATAAATTCCTGCGGGAAATAGGAAGTACACATATAAGAGAATATTGTCTTGACGTAAAACGTTTGGACATTTCATATTTACGGAGATATGGATTTTCATAGTTGAGCCGGTTTTTCGTGTAAACCATTGCAGAGTATAGGGAAACGGCTGTCATCTTCGTTTTGCTATGTCACAAAAAGTGCTCGAATTACTTATTTCTAAATGATTTCATGACGAATCCAACTAAGGTTAGGAAGTATATATATTTTACGATATATTCAATAACTGTCAGCACATAAGACGTTCTGGTTGATGAGATCTGAATTTTTGAAGTTTGGCAATTTTCTGACTTCGAGCTTCGAATACCCGCCGCCATATTTGTTGGAAGCCGGTGTTCGTTTGTCATGATGGAAAATCATTAATTAATCATATTTTGAGATATATTTCTCAAGACAACCTTGTATTCATTGAAAATATAATTATTCATGCTTACATTGCTAACTCGGTTGCTGCCTTTGAGGTAATATTTTTCCTTAGATCGGCATTTGTTTCCGCCCATGCGATGGGAAAACATGCCTGATTTTGCATGTAGTTTTCGTGCACACGTCTCGCACAAGTTCGGGAGCGATAACTTTTCCTAAGTATCTAGGTGAGGTGTACGATCTAAGATTGAACGCGGCAGAATATGAGTGAATTAGATATGAATGAATGAATTAGTTTCATATAATTTTGCAGGGTGCAATGACTTGCAAAAGGTTGGAAATCGTCCGTACAGGTCTGTTTGTGTGAGAAAAATGGCGTCTAGGGTGACAATTGGCACCATTCCCCCGGATAATCGCACCTTTCAAACCATAGCGCCATCTGAACATTATGACGCAAGGGAGACAACTCGGACTAGGCCATTCCTAGGCGAAGATGATGTCCCCCTCTATTTTGCCTGTATGGGGTATAGGGGTGGTCATTTTTTGTGGATTTTACTATGGGCTGTGGGATTCTTCGTCTCACCATATAGAACACGATGGGAAAAGCTACATGTTTTCTTAAGTACCGGGTAGGTCTGTATATCCAGTGTTCAGTGCATAGATGCATACTGGATAAACATTTTGAGGTCTAGGTGGACCTCTAGTGGTCCGATGATGTCGTATGCGGTCTTATTTTAAAGCTCTCGTGGAGGAGCACTTGACTACACTAATGGTTCGTCCGTGTTCAATAATCTGCGCATGCGCATACTGGCCCGTAGTATAGAAAATAGGCATTTTGGGGGGTTTGTGGGTGTGTGTTTGGGTTAGAGATGAGCTATTCACGGTTCGAATGGGTCGTGTGAGGTATCCATGTGAAGCCTAAGTGAGGGAGCCTCTGATGGCGTGGATGTGGGGTTGAAATGTCGTCATTCTGCGCATGAGCAGCCTGGATCGCGGGACAAAAGGTCACATCCAGGTCAAACGGTCCAATGTCCAATGAGACAATGTTGCGGCATCGATATAGTCAGAGCTTGAGCACAAAAAGGGGATTCTAGATTAAACTGGGAAAGATAGGCAGTTCCATTTGGACCAATCAGCGGTCGAGAAAAAGAGCCAATCAGCGGTCGAGAAAAAGAACCAATCAGCGGTCGAACAATCAGCCAATCGAATTGGGGTACTCACGGCGTGCTTTCGCTGACGTCCGCGCCTACATCTGGGTTCTTGTACACCCGGGTAATGTTTTCTGGACATGGATGGGTTACCTTTGGCTCCATTCTAGGCCACTGATTGGCTAATACGGTGTTCAAAGTCAGTTTCATGCATTATGCTCATAGAACTTATAGCAACGTCCGCCAACGCCAAGCTTAACGCTTCAACGCCCTGGTGAAATAGCTCAGAAGTTCTGATTTTCTTGATATTCCATGGAATTGTCACTAATTCTTCGAAATGCAGTGACGCCCGTCGACGCCCGTCGTTACGCCTTAACGCTCTAACATAAAGCCTTGACGCCATGATATAGACCGGAGAGAGAACAACAACAACAACAACAACAACGATGACGCATGAGAGAACAACAACAACAAGAAGTTATTTCATATAGTTTATTTTCCCCAATGTTACAGCATACCCACGCTGGGAGAGCCGCGTTGGGTATGTTTACAACTCAAAAAGACTCTTGCCCAATCAGAGGCCTCTATTTGCATCTGTCATATTCGTTCCTGTCCGTTAGATGTATTCTTGTCCAATCAGAAGTCGCCATTTCAGCAAGTTCCATCTTCGACCATGTTCGCTCTGAACCGTTTATTCTAATCATCGCCGGACAGGCCTGGATATTCTTTGGGCAACATGTCCTGAAACAGTTGTTTGCGCATTCTGATCGCATTTTCCAGGGCCTCGGTGGGTGGTAGCCCCATAGCCTCTTCCAAGTGACGCTTGGTCTTCATGATGGACCTGTACGTGGGATCGCCTTTCATTTCAAGCGGTAGTAAGGTATACTGTTCATAGATCGCCATGGCTGTTTTCCTGATGCTTGGGCGCATTTGGGTGTACGTCTGTTGTAAATTATCCTCTCCGGCGTCCTCCATCGCTGCAGCGTAAGTATCGATAGCTGCTGTCACAATACGATCCCAGAAGGTAGGTTCTGCATCACTTTCCACGGACGTATGCTGACTATCTGAGGTCAAGCTCCCCGCATCACTAGATAGACTCTCGGCAATCTCTGTTTCGGTATCAGTCGGTACACTCTCAGCAGTCTCTGTATCAGCATCCGCCTCAACGGACTCCTCAGAGTCTTCAATCCCATGTATATTTTCCTGGTGTCGCATCATATCGTAATGTCTGGTGAACGTGCGTTCGCACTCAGAGCAAGTATAAGTCATGTTGACGGTTGAACGTCGACTGTGCGTGTTTTTGGAAATGCGCTCGCTTTTATAGACAATAACGCCCGTCAACGCTTAGCTTAACGCTTCAACGCCCTGGTGAATTAGCTCAGAAGCTCTGATTTCCATGGAATTGACACCAATTCATCGAAATGCAGCGACGCCCGTCAACGCCCGTCGTCACGCCTTAAGGCCCGTCTTAACGCCTTAACGCCCGTCTCAACGCCTTAACACACTTTCTTAACGCTTTAACGTCGTTTAATGATGCATTCAAACAAAAGTTGCTTTTGTGCTATTGCTCTGACATACGCCGCCATTTTGGAGCCGCCATGTTGGATCCGCCATTTTGGAACCGCCATCTTGGATATGTCCCATAATGCACCGGGTCAAAATACTCGCAAGATGGCGGCGTATGTCAGAGCAATAGCACAAAAGCAACATTTGTTTGAACGCATCATTAAACGACGTTAAAGCGGTAAGAAAGTGTGTTAAGGCGTTGAGACGGACGTTAAAGCGTTGAGACGGGCGTTAAGGCGTTGAGACGGGCGTTAAGGCGTAACGACGGGCGTTGACGGGCGTCGCTGCATTTCGATGAATTGGTGTCAAATCCATGGAAATCAGAGCTTCTGAGCTAATTCACCAGGGCGTTGAAGCGTTAAGCTAAGCGTTGACGGGCGTTACTGTCTATAAAAGCGAGCGTATTTCCAAAAACACGCACAGTCGACGTTCAACCGTTAACATGACTTATACTTGCTCTGAGTGCGAACGCACGTTCACCAGACAATACGATATGATGCGACACCAGAAAAATATACATGGGATTGAAGACTCTGAGGAGTCCGTTGAGGCGGATGCTGATACAGAGACTGCTGAGAGTGTAACGACTGATACCGAAACAGAGATTGCCGAGAGTCTATCTAGTGATGAGGGGAGCTTGACCTCAGATAGTCAGCATACGTCCGTGGAAAGTGATGCAGAACCTACCTTCTGGGATCGTATTGTGACAGCAGCTATCAATACTTACGCTGCAGCGATTGAGGACGCCGGAGAGGATAATTTACAACAGACGTACACCCAAATGCGCCCCCGCATCAGGAAAACAGCCATGGCGATCTATGAACAGTATACCTTACTACGGCTTGAAATGAAAGGCGATCCCACGCACAGGTCCATCATGAAGACCAAGCGTCACTTGGAAGAGGCTATGGGGCTACCACCCACCGAGGCCCTGGAAAATGCGATCAGAATGCGCAACAACTGTTTCAGGACATGCTGCCCAAAGAATATCCAGGCCTGTCCGGCGTTGATTAGAATAAACGGTTCAGAGCGAACATGGTCGAAGATGGAACTTGCTGAAATGGCGATTTCTGATTGGACAAGAATACATCTAACGGACAGGAACGAATATGACAGATGCAAATGGCGGCCTCTGATTGGGCAAGAATCTTTTTGAGTTGTAAACATACCCAACGCGGCTCCCCCAGCGTGGGTATGCTGTAACATTGGGGAAAATAAACTATATGAAAAAAGTTCTTGTTGTTGTTGTTCTCTCATGTGTCATCGTTGTTGTTGTTGTTGTTGTTCTCTCTCCGGTCTATATCATGGCGTCAAGGCGTTATGTTAGAGCGTTAAGGCGTAACGACGGGCGTCGACGGGCGTCACTGCATTTCGAAGAATTAGTGACAATTCCATGGAATATCTAGAAAATCAGAACTTCTGAGCTATTTCACCAGGGCGTTGAAACATTAAGCTTGGCGTTGGCGGACGTTGCTATAAGTTCTATGAGCATAATGCATGAAACTGACTTTGAATTACAACACATATAAGGGAAGTGGGAAGAGGTGCCGACATACTGACTGCGTCACATGACTTCACAGAATAGTCTTCTGGTTAACCTATTCTAAAGCACATACCAAGAATCTAACGATTCGTGATATGTGTTGTATCTCAGGTACGCTTTTATTGTACCTGTTCATGTGGCAACTTGGATGATATGACCACACGGCCCCTAGCACCGGCATAAGCGGTATTAGATACAAATCTAGAGAGCTATGATGGAAATGCTCTGACAACTCGTATACTGGTAATTGGTGAGCTGTTTCGCTGTGACAACTCGTAGAATGGAGCCAAAGGTAACCCATCCATGTCCAGAAAACATTACCCGGGTGTACAAGAACCCAGATGTAGGCGCGGACGTCAGCGAAAGCACGCCGTGAGTACCCCAATTCGATTGGCTGATTGTTCGACCGCTGATTGGTTCTTTTTCTCGACCGCTGATTGGCTCTTTTTCTCGACCGCTGATTGGTCCAAATGGAACTGCCTATCTTTCCCAGTTTAATCTAGAATCCCCTTTTTGTGCTCAAGCTCTGACTATATCGATGCCGCAACATTGTCTCATTGGACATTGGACCGTTTGACCTGGATGTGACCTTTTGTCCCGCGATCCAGGCTGAGCATGCGCAGAATGACGATATTGCAACCCCACATCCACGCCATCAGAGGCTCCCTCACCTAGGCTTCACATGGATACCTCACACGCCCCATTCGAACCGTGAATAGCCCATCTCTAACCCAAACACAACCCCGCAAACCCCCAAAATGCCTATTTTCTATACTACGGGCCAGTCTGCGCATGCGCAGACTATTGAACACGGACGAACCATTAGTGTAGTCAAGTGCTTCTCCACGAGAGCTTTAAAATAAGACCGCATACGCCATCATCGGACCACTAGAGGTCCACCTAGACCTCAAAATGTTTATCCAGTATGCATCTATGCACTCAACACTGGATATACAGACCTACCCGATACTTAAGAAAACATTTCATAGCTTTTCACATCGTGTTCTATATGGTGAGACGAAGAATCCCACAGCCCATAGTAAAATCCACAAAAAATGACCACCCCTATACCCCATACAGGCAAAATAGAGGGGGACATCATCTTCGCCTAGGAATGGCCTTGTCCGAGTTGTCTCCCTTGCGTCATAATGTTCAGATGGCGCTATGGTTTGAAAGGTGCGATTATCCGGGGGAATGGTGCCAATTGTCACCCTAGACGCCATTTTACTTACACAAACAGACCTGTACGGACGATTTCCAACCTTTTGCAAGTCATTGCACCCTGCAAAATTATATGAAACTAATTCATTCATTCATATCTAATTCACTCATATTCTGCCGCGTTCAATCTTAGATCGTACACCTCACCTAGATACTTAGGAAAACTTATCGCTCCCGAACTTGTGCGAGACGTGTGCACGAAAACTACATGCAAAATCAGGCATGTTTTCTCATCGCATGGGCGGAAACAAATGCCGATCTAAGGAAAAATATTACCTCAAAGGCAGCAACCGAGTTAGCAATGTAAGCCTGAACAATTATATTTTCGATGAATACAAGGTTGTCTTGAGAAATATATCTCAAAATATGATTAATTAATGATTTTCCATCATGACAAACGAACACCGGCTTCCAACAAATATGGCGGCGGGTATTCGAAGTTCGAAGTCAGAAAATTGCCAAACTTCAAAAATTCAGATCTCATCAACCAGAACGTCTTATGTGCTGACAGTTCATGACTATATCGTAAAATATATATACTTCCTAACCTTAGTTGGATTCGTCATGAAATCATTTAGAAATAAGTAATTCGAGCACTTTTTGTGACATAGCAAAACGAAGATGACAGCCGTTTCCCTATACTCTGCAATGGTTTACATGAAAAACCGGCTCAACTATAAAAATCCATATCTCCGTAAATATGAAATGTCCAAACTTTTTACGTCAAGACAATATTCTCTTATATGTGTACTTCCTATTTCCCGCAGGAATTTATGCAATATAAATTCTTTCCGCAATAAACTTACAATTCACTGGCAATGGTAACGAAATTCTACGTCTGAATTTGAGCTTCTTGTACGTCGGCGGAACGCCAAGATCAAAGAGCGCGTGCTGCAACGTAGCAGAGCACGCAAGTGTCTAAATTTGAATACTTTTCGAGAAACGAAGAGCTAAAACTATGCAAAATATAATGAGGCGTGACTTTGGACATGTCTAGACTTGTTTGTAACTCACTCACTCACTCACTCACTCACCGTCGTTAGTGCGTCCATGCGTTAAGACGGGCGTTGGGGACGCCTCACGGGCGTTTGCACGCATCACTCACTCACTCACTCACTCACTCACTCACTCACTCACACGTGGTGGGACCAATTTTCCAACATGGCGGACTAAAATGCCGCCATTTTCCAACATGGCGGACTAAAATGCCGCCATGTTCCAACATGGCGGACATCCATTTTCCAACATGGCGGACTAAAATGCCGCCATGTTCCAACATGGCGGACATCCATTTTCCAACATGGCGGACTAAAATGCCGCCATGTTCCAACATGGCGGACTAAAATGCCGCCATGTTCCAACATGGCGGACTAAAATGCCACCATTTTCCAACATGGCGGACTCCACACCCAGCCCATCAGATGCCCCCTCACATAGGCTTCACTTTGATACCTCACTCGATCCCATTGGACCATTAGGGGCTCCCCTACATCCCAAAACGTCTATTTCCATACCCTTGGGCCACCGCGCATACGCAGAAGGCCGATAGTTCAACCCCACACCCAGCCCATTAGATGCCCCTTCACGAATGCTTCACTTTGATACCTCACTCGACCCAATCGGACCATTTTATCTAGGGACTATTTTTTCTCCGCGGAAGCTTTCTTCCGCGACCGTATCACCGCCAAAACCACTGCCAGACCGCATCACCGCGGATGAATACATTCTGAATACATCCCCTCCAACAATTGGAACTCTCCTGTGTTGGAGGTAGCTTTTGGTGATTCTGCCGGAACTATACTGCACTTGACCTCTCCGCCACATTTCCTCCACAAATGGCCTCTACATCGGGGTGAAATGTTACCTTAAATCGCCTATATATACTACTAATGTCACGGTGAGGGCATTTCCAGAACAAAAATGCATTTTTTTGACGATTTTTCGGTCAGATTCCTCGAATTTTTTATTTATGCGTTTTCTTCGAAAAATCCATATGGTAAATTAGTAAATAATAATCTGATGTGAAATAAAATAGCTTTGATCCGCTTTTTTCTCTCAAAGAAAAGCATGAATTTTGAATAAAACGGACGAAAACTTTTCTGCTTGGGGGGGGATGCAAATAGGTTCAAAATGGCCCCGATATGATAAACTACAATGTCACAAAGTTTCACTTCTCAAGTTCGTGTCGTTCCTGTAGTAGAAGCAAAACACAACGGGTGGGGTGGGGAGGGGAGCGGGGTGGCAAATGACACGAACAGTCTCGTGCTGGCTCTACCAATCACGAAAGCGTTTACATGTGTCACGACTCAAATGACAGATGTAATAACTTTTCTGAGTGCCACGACGGAAACATCATTTTAGCTTTGCATGAAGCCAGTTTTATCACTCTACATGACGATGGATATCTGATAGTGATCTATAGGTTTTAAGACGTCAATGCACCTGTCACTTACCTGACGCCACCATATAAGCATCCCCAATCGTCTCTATTTTGTAGACATCGTAGACCTGGATTCTGGAGTCGAAGTACACGTATAAGTTATTGAGCATGTTCACAACTTGCATTGGGGTGGAGGATGAAGAAATGCGTGCAAAGCCTACAATATCTGAGAAGAAAACCGTCACGTCGTCGTAATTTTCCGGTTTCACATGCTCTCTCCTTTTCAATTGTTCTGCTACAGGTTTTGGCAACATTTGAAAGAGCAGGCCGTCAGTCCTTTTCCGCTCCTTGTCCAGATTTTTAGTTTGATCCGCGAGCGTTAACGCGTAACGCTGAATATCTGTAACGGTAGCTTTGACAGTCATAACGATTAAAGGACATACAACTACAATAAGACAGAGCAAGCTAATACTAGCAGAAATATTCCCGGTATCATCGGCGAGGGAGTCATCCAAAGATTGCAGGATTATCTCAGCTAGTCGAAGTTGAACGTCGAACAGTATGTCGAGATATATCGTCATGTTATCAAACCAATACGTGCTCATTTTCCATGAAGCTTCATTGAGAGTCAAGGATCTTTCGAGATTGTATTCGCGAATCATTCTGCGCATAATCTCCACGTTTTGGGAAATATTCTGTGACTGATGAGCGAGTCCATCTACAAACATTTTTCCTATAACAGGAGTGAATTGCTTTGCGGCCTCGAAATTACCATTACCCACGTAATACTTATTAGCTTACCATAAATAGTCGTGATAAGATTCGAAACCTCCCGTTGCGAAAAATACACCGCCTAGCATCCGCTCTACACCCATGTCTTCTTTACAGACGATCAGAAGCTGGTATGCCACAAGATTAAGCCAATCACCGCCCTTTCGAGATTCTTGGATTGCCTCATAAAGCCAATCAATAAGCTGTTTGATGGATTCGCTGTAGAACAAAATCTGTTCCCTAACGGTTGTTTTACTCGGTTCTATCTCGCGGCGATGTTTGTTCAAATGCTCTTGAAAGTTAACCTTTGACGCGAACTGCGATCTCGTGTCATCCACCTCATCCGGCCATTGCCTGAGTTTTTCTAGAGCTTCTTCTGTTTGAGGATAAGTCGTTGTCAGTAGTACGCGACTTTCACTTCCCTTGTTTCGCGAGCTCACGTGCAGTGCGGTCATGTCTCGCTCCCTCTGTAAGTAATGGACTAGACTACCAGCCTGAACGCTATTGCGGATTATGCCGCGGATCACACGTGCTCTGTTGTTAGCTAGAGCGACATCGATGAGCTGGACCATGGACATAACCCCCAGGGCAACGATCGGGATCAGAGTGAGGGTCAACATTTTTGACATCTGCGCTCTTTTACCTGTGGACAAATAGTATGACACAATAAGATATTTAATGTCTTCTTTTAAAGGTATAGGGATTCGGAAAATGTGCGAGGGCACTCAAATACTACCGAGTGAAATCGGGAAAAATATATAAATGTTTTATATTGGTTTGAGACTGCTTGATGTTGGGACTCAATTGAGTGTTCTAGTCGGCGCAGTGGACAATGACCTGGCACCGTGCCCAAGATGTCATGGAAAATTACCCGGCGCGGTGGAGCATGACCTGACACCCTGTGGGGAACGCAATCATGGAAATTTACGGAATGGGATGTGGAACCTTGTTTCCTCTGTCTCGAGTTGTAAAACACGATAGGGGATGGCGAGGCCATGGTTGAATTTCGCTGAAAAGTTATCGTGGGCATGCGTAGTAAACAGGCAGACCTTTAATAGGTGGACGTTTTCGGATCGCGGTGGACCAATATTGGTCCGATTGGGTCGGGTGAGGTGTCATAGTGAAGCATTCGTAGGGGACCATCCGACTAAATGGGTGTTGAGTGGAAGTAAGACTATGGAGCGCATGCGTAGGCAGAAATTGTGGGAAAAGTTCACTGGAATGAACGTTTTGGGGTCGAGGAGGGTCAATAGTGGTCCGAATGAGTCATGTGGGATATCGGTTTGAAGGTCTTGTGGGGTAGCTTTCGACTGGACTGGTGTGGGGTAAAACTAGCGCAGTGTTGTGCATGCGGGGGCAGGGAATTGTCGGGAAAGGGCATTGGAATGGACATTTTGGAGTCGTGGTACATGTATGCCAATATTGGGCGTACTGGGTCGGGAAGGGGATCCATGTGAAGAGCACCTTCAGGCCGATCAAGTCATTGGTGAGTGCATGTAAAACTTTCCCCGGAAAAGATCGGTAAAACGGACTTTACACTTGGTGAGTCATAGAAATGGGAATGTTGCTGTTGTTGAGATAGTGTAGTCTCCCAATTTCGGGAAAGTAAAAATCCAGGGAAGTAATCCAGTTGTCCCTTAGTAGTAGAGAAAACAGAAACTCAGTATATTTGCCCTGTGACCTTTGTGAAGAGTTTTACAGTTACGTCAGTAGTGGATAAAGGGCAAACTTATGAACATTGACCTCAGAAATTTGCATATGACCTCTGTGACGTCACAGTTGGATTGTATAGAGAGCAAATTGAGGAACATTGACCTCAGAAATTTGCATATGACCTCTGTGACGTCACAGTTGGGTCGGCCATGTTGTAAAGCAAGATGGCGGTGTGGTTCGGGGATGTTCGGGTATGTTCGGGTTGTCGTGTGACGTCACAGTTGGGTCTTGGTTCGGGCATGTTCGGGCATGTTCGGGCAAAAAAAAAGTTCCGGCAAAAAAAAAAAAAAAAAAAAAAAAATGTATTCATGCGCGGTGATGCGGTTTGGCCGTGGTTTTGGCGGTGATTCGGTCTCGGGAAAAAGCTTCCGCGGAGAAAAAGTAGTCCCTAGATAAAATGGTCCGATGGGGTCGAGTGAGGTATCAAAGTGAAGGTTAGGTGAAGGAGCATCTAATGGGCTGGGTGTGGGGTTGAAATATCGTCATTCTGCGCATGCGCGGCGGCCGAAGGGTATGAAAATAGCCTTTTTGGATCTAGGGGAGCCCCTAAGGGTCCGATGGGGTCGAGTGAGGTATCAAATTGAAGGTTAGGTGAAGGGGCATCTGATGGGCTGGGCACGGGGTTGAACTATCGGCATTCTGCGCATGCGCGGAGGCCAAAGGGTATGAAAATAGCCTTTTTGGAGCTAGGAGATTGACTACTGGTCCAGTGAGGTCGAGTGAGGTATCGATGTGAAGCATTCGTGAAGGGGCATCTGATGGGCTGGGTGTGGGGTTGAAATATCGGCATTCTGCGCATGCGCGGTGGCCCAAGGGTATGGAAATAGCGGTTTTGGAGCTAGGGGAGTCCCTAATGGGCCAGTGGAGTCGTATGAGGTATCAAAGTGAAGCATTCGTGAAGGGGCATCTGATGGACTGGGTGTGGGGTTGAACTATCGGCATTCTGCGCATGCGTGGTGGCCCAAGGGTATGGAAATAGCCGTGTTGGAGCTAGGGGAGCCCGTAATGGACCAATGGGATCGAGTGAGGTATCAAAGTGAAGCATTCGTGAAGGGGCATCTGATGGGCTGGATATGGGGTTGAACTATCGGCATTCTGCGCATGCGCGGTGGCCCAAGGGTATGGAAATAGCCGTGTTGGGAGCTAGGGCAGCCCCTAATGGACCAATTGGGTCGAGTGAGGTATCAAAGTGAAGCTTATGTGAAGGGGCATCTGATGGGCTGGGTGTAGGGTTGAACTATCGGCATTCTGCGCATGCGCGGTGGCCCAAGTGTATGAAAATAGCCGTGTTGGGATGTAGGGGAGCCCCTAATGCACCAATGGGGTCGAGTGAGGTATCTAAGTGAAGCATTCGTGAAGGGGCATCTGATGGGATGGGTGTGCGGTAGGAATATCATTCTGCGCATGCGCAGATGCAATACGGAGGTCTCGTCCAATCAGAAGCGAGTATTTCAAATCCGTCCCAGAGCTCTCGTCAATCAGAAGCGAGTATTTTGATCCGGTGCATTATGGGACATATCCAAGATGGCGGCACGTATGTTCAAGATGGCGGCACATCCGGTGTCGAAAACTGGCCATTTTGTCGGATGTGGTCACTCAGTGTCGAAAACTGGACCCTGTATGACGTCACTGCCGGGTTTTTCACTAAAAAACTACCTCCAAACATAGAAGAGTTCCACATGTTTCCCCTTACACGTCCGTATGGTCAACCGCCGGCACCTTTTCCCGCCCCGCCCCGCCCCGCAGCGCGCGCGCGCGGGTTCTCCGGCAGTGTGCGCGCGCGCGCGGGACAAAAGGTCACATCCAAGTCACAATGTTGCGGCATCGATATAGTCAGAGCTTGAGCACAAAAAAGGGGATTCTAGATGAACCTGGGAAAGATGGGCAGTTCCATTTGGACCAATCAGCTGTCGAGAAAAAAGAGCCAATCAGCGGTCGAGAAAAAGAACCAATCAGCGGCCGAACAATCAGCCAATCGAATTGGGGTACTCACGGTGTGCTTTCGCTGACGTTAAAAAACTACCTCCAAACATAGAAGAGTTCCACATGTTTCCCCTTAGACGTCCGTATGTTCAATCGCCGGTGTGTTTTGTGTTTTCCCGCCCCGCCCCAGCGCCCCGCAGCGCGAGCGCGCGCGCGAGTTCTCCGGAAGTGCGCGTCATCCCCGGC
>JAVTVY010003413.1:0-34738 GCA_036873755.1 Hanleya hanleyi | reverse complement strand
AGCGTGTATCCGTTCGCGTAGTCCTCCCGACTGATCATATTCCCTTCGTCCTGGTTGATTTGACCGGTGGCTGTAAACAGGCTCTGATAGGCTCGAATGAAATTCCTCCGCCCAAAGTTCGGTGTTAAGGCCGTGGCTGGCACCTGTTGTCCATCCACATGCAGGGCCACAAAATTGATGCCAAAATGTTGAAAGTCAAACGGATTCTCTGGGTAGGCTCCGCTGAAACTGGTATTTTCCACACAGGCCAGGATCAATCGCTTGGGTAGTTCCCCCAGGAACAGGTTTTCTTGTTGGCGCCCATATTTCCAGCAGGCACAGAGAACACTTTGGTTTGTACACGTCGGATAGGGTACTGGGCTGGTTTTGTTTCCAAGGCTTTCATGTGTCCCAATTGAACGGCTGGATTCAGTTTCACTTTTCGGACATACAGCACTGCCTCTTGGATGACAATCTTATAGTCCGCTGCATGCCCCTCTACGTTAGTGGCCATCAAGGCGAAGGTCGGAGGCGCCCGTATCAGTCGGATTTTGATGGGGATCTTGTTCAAGAGGTACCGGTTTTGCATGAACATGTCTGTGTGCAGTCGACCCATCATATCCACCGAGGCACTGTTCGCAGTGAAAGCCTTCCGTTTGTTATATCCCACATTGTCCACCGTGTCCATGTGCTCGGGTGTGTCCTGGTAGAATAAACCGGCTGTCAGCTGAGACTTTTTAGCCTCTCGGCCATACGACAACACTGCCTCGATGTAGGCTCGGTACGGGTACGTGTTGGTCGAGTCACTGATGAGTTTGTCGCTGAGAAAAATATCCACCTGTTGAAACATCGAGTGCAGCCAGAGATTCGTCGGGCCCACCGTTGCAGCTTGGACGATTCTGGTGCCATCCCCACTGACCACCTTGGCTTTCATATACAAGTAGGTATGGGCTAAATCCACATAGGCCGTATCCGCATTACTGATGGTGAACTCGATGGGCCCGGTTTCGTTGATGCTGGAGAGCGGGAGATGCTCCACCATAATCCTTGTTCGACACTGGTCTGTGTGGGCGGCACGGTCCACAAATCAAATTCACTGTTGGTGGAGGGGCAGGACTCGGCGTGGATTAAGGACATGTTTTAAGAAAACATATCCTTTGTCTTCTTCGATGTGCGTCGTCGTTGGGTCGGTCGTCGACTGGTGCGTGGTCTCGGTGGGGCAGCTCTTTTATTCCCAACGGTGCGTTGTGCTTTGGCCACCAAGACGCCTCCCGCTTCTTTGGCCCGCCGTTTCAAGGCTTCTTTGGGTGCCGTACCTCCCAAGACATCACCGGCCACTTCCAGTCCACTGCGTACCGCTTGTTTACCCATTGTTTTCACCCCACGCGTCACCAAGGGCAGGAACGTTTTGACGATGCTGCCGAGTATGCTCCCTAGCCCATGTCCTCGTTGCATGCGTGCACCGCTAAAGACCGGAAAGCCACCCCCGGCCTGTTGGGCATAATAGTCCATATAGCTGCATGCATCGCACTCGCAAGGTACTTTCATTATGCAAAGTGGGGAGCACGTGCTTGTCGAAAATGAAGTGTCAGCACCACTTTCCCGCGTTCGAATGCCACCGGTCGTCCCGTGTCATCTCTTATATCCACCGTGATCGTGTTGATGTCGGTTTGTCGTACGGACAAGTAGAGCATGTGGGTGAAACTGTGGGTGACTTGATCTCCATACGTATTTTTAATGGGGACTACCCGTAACAGAGGTGTGTTGATATCGCCCACGATGTGGTTGTCCACCACGTCCGAGTAGACGTAGAGTCCGTACATACCCGACTTCATATCCATCGGGATCTCGCCATGGTGTTCGGTGGGACCAGCGAACGTCCGTAGATCGAAGCCCAGCATTTGCTGTAGGATAGGACTCAGTACGACACTCGCCTTGCCGGTGACGATAAGCTCTGCCTTGTCGTTGTGTGCGTTGTAATCGAAGTCCACGTGATTCTTGAAGGGATAGGCTTTCATGGGTTTTGAAGTATTCGTCACCTCCCGTAGAGCCTTATAATGCAACAGTCTTGACAGCCCACCCATGAACTCCTTGGGAGTATCGTATTGGCCTTCGGGGAGGGTGAGTCGGGTGTCTTTCCCTTCGTAGGTCACCTCGTACCACACTTCATTGGCTCGCACGTTGTACCACGAGTAAGGGTACTGAATATCCACCAGTCCACATTCCCACCGGCCAGGTAAATGCAACGGTTGTGGTAATTGAGTCACATACTTGGCCACGGTGTTGTCAGGAAAGACATCGAGTGAACTGTTACTGGGTAGCGTGAGGTAAAACATGGCGACTGAGCTGTCCTGCTGCTGCTGTTGGTTTAATAGGTGTTCCAGACCTTGGGTGGTTGTGTCCGGCGTCGTCTTCGTCGCGTTGACTTGCTACGTGTCACGGCTCTGGAGATGTGCGGTGTCCTGATCGAGGGTGGTTTTTTAAAGGTTTGAAAAGAAGGTGCCCGTTGTGGTGGTGGTGGAGTTTTGGGGGTGACTCCGGTTCCCAGTCGGCTTCCCAAGAAGGTAGTGGGCCACTCGGCGATTGCTGGGTTCGCTGCATAAAGGCCCAGCGCTGGGGGTTCCCCACCAATTCCTGTGGTACATGCATGTCTTTCAAGCCTTGAGCGAAGACCTCCCATCCTCGAGGATCGGTGTGCGACCTGCGTTGACGCATCAGATCATTCACTAAATCCGTCATGTGGGTCCCCGGGACCACCTGATTCTGTACCAGGAGTTTATCATTCCAAGTCATGTTAGGATTCTGTTTCATCCGTTGTAATACCAGGCCAGCTTGTTTCTTGAACGAGGCAGGTACACTCTTCAGGACTTCGTCTTCCACCCACTGTGGGGCTGTGGGTGGTACCCCTGGTAATGGCGGCTGTTGGAGCGGTGCTGAGGTCGGCGGTCAGTCACGTGGTGGTGGTGGTGGTGGTGGGGTAGAGAGGGTTTTGTATTGGTCCATGTACGTCATGTACCGTTGAAGCGTCTCATTGTACCGTTGTACTTTCTCACTGTCGCTTAACCCCGGTCTCTGTAAGATCTGTTGCATCTCTCCATCGATGGTGTTTATGGTCTTCACCGTAGGTGGGACAGGGTAGGGCGATTGGAGGTTTTGAAGGAATCGTGGTTCGACGAGGACCATTTTTTCGTGTGGTTCATTGTCGGCCGAAGAGTCCACCCAATACTGGACCCAACACGGAAGCGGCCAACGGTGCTAAGATGGCCCCGAGAAAGCCGCCTTTCTGTAACACCTTTTTCTTTTGTGTTTGGGGGACCCGCTTCTGGACTAAGGTTCGGAGACCTGTCTTATGCTTGGCCAACTTGGTCTTCTGAGCCGGAGTCAGTGGTACGTTGCCTTTTAACAGGTTGTACCCGATCTCGCACAGACAGCGTGCAAGGTCAGGGTCCGCACCGCGTACAATGGTTCGGACTAACTCGGGTGGGGCCGTCTTCAATACACGGAGCGTGGGAGCGTGCTTCCGTACTCGCGCAGACATCATGTACAACTAATGCCAGAACCCACAACTCTGCTCTTTTTATCTATCTCAGAGACAAAGTCAACCCTGCTGCGGTATTCATTCTTTTTATTATCTCCATCATCAAACACACACACATCCCAGCTGGGGGAGCCACTGTGGGTGTGTTTACATTATTTTTGCAAGTACACGTGGTGGGTCTCTCCGGGAAAGATGCCGGTCCGTAATCGAAGGTGGTCGGGGGTGGCTTGCTTGAGGTCGAAGAGCATATGCCCGTGCTGAGGGGTTGTCGCATCTTTAAAGGCTTCCAACGCAAACGGTGTGCGATCGGGATATATCTGTCTCGCCAGGTGCAGCAGTTGAGTGGTATCTCTCGGGTTTTTGAAGACCACCAGGTAGTGGGCATTTAAGCTGATGTTCCGATGTTCTTTGTTTTTACTGAACAGATTCTGTACAATGTAGATGATGCTGAGCCGTCGATGATGGCTGCCTTTGGTAAAGAGTTGGGTGACCCGTGCATCCGTCTCCGCCATGAGATCATCCAGAACCACCAAATCACCAAAATGTCGGGTTCCAAATCAGCCAGGTTGGGTAGGCCTTCCACGAACGTGATGTGGGGCATTGCTGCATACGCTTCCTGCCATTCTCCGTAACACCACACGACTCAGGCAATGGGTGGGGTGATCATGCTGTCGGCGTGTTGAAGGAGCTTCCTGACGAAGTGCGTTTTGCCGGAACCCGTGGGTCCTGCGATGAGACACGTGAAGGGATGCTGCCAACGGGGGTCCATGGTTCGAGGTGTGTCCGTTGTCGTGGTAACCCGCTCTTGTAAATTCGGTACGAGTGAACCGGAGTGGTGGTGGGTACAACGTCGGTCGTCGTTGTCTGTACACTGTCAGGGATGATGATGGGGGTGGGTACAACGTCGGTGGTCGTTGTCTGTTCACTGTGAGGGATGAAAACACACCTCCGTACAACACACTCAGCAGGGTTAGCACTATCACCACAAAACCCACTTGCGCTTTGCGCGTTTTGGGAGACGCTGTCTTCAGAGGCAGCTGCTGTTGGTCCATAGCACTGTGGTCGGACGTGGAATGAAGGATGACGGCAGTGGTGTCTGGCTTTATAGTCGTTCCACCTGGTTGGCAGCGACCCAGGAATTTAAGGAACTGGGCCAGCCTTGCCATTTCACGAAATGAAACAGTTTGCCACGTCGACGTTCCGTTTTCAAAATCTGCTCCACCGTGTAGTAGTCTTGCTGTGTTTTTACGACAGGCTGTAATTCCGTCTCGTAAAACGTCCCTAGCAACGGTTCCCCTTGAAGATCTTCCAGTTCATAGACTCGCTGCTGTCGGGGTAGGCGCCGTTTAATCAGGAAGTGCTCATCGCTCCAGTTGGGCAAGTAACTTTTCTCGAACTTGCCCTTGACTTTACTGATCCGTACAGGGTCCCCGACCTTGTACACCGCCTTCGTCGTTCGCTGCGATGGCCTGGGGTACAAGACACGCCGGACTTGGGCTTCATTGCGTTGGGTCACGGTAATGGGGGCTCTCTCTATACTCCGGTGATAGGCTCGATTGTAACCCCTCACCAGTTTCGGGAGAACATCGATGTACCGCCTTGTATTCTTATAGGTGAAATATTTATACATGCGGCCTTTGAATGTCCTGTTGAACCTTTCCACCACGGAAGCCTTGGTCTCGTTGTACGTATGGAAGAAAAACACCTTCTGTTTCTTGAGAAAGGCTTGGAACGGTCTGTTGAGGAATTCCGTGCCTTCGTCGGTTTGCAAATACAAAGGTTTGCGCCCGGTCTTGAAGATGTCTTTGAACGCCGCTATGAGATTCGCCCCCGTTTTCGTCCGGATGGGTACCACCCACGCATACTTGGATAGGATATCGATGCACGTCAAGATATACCGATTCCCATCGTTGTGTTTGGCAAAGGCGCTCATATCGACCAAATCCGCTTGCCACTGGGCATCTATTCCTCCCACGATGACCCGGTTCCGTAGAAAATGGCGACGGACAGATCGATGTAAGGTATAGGTGTCTTGTTTTCTTAACCAATCTCGGACTTGGGCACGTTGTATCCCCTGGGGTTTGGCCGCTCGATAGAGAGCCGACAATGCACTATAGGCCGCCGGACTGTCGGGACTGTAGTATAAGTTATCCAACACCTTCTCCCAGCGCTTCATGGTGACACAATGATGATGGACCCTGGCTCTATCGTTTATTTATAAGGGGTATATCTTGGGCCGGAGTTTCTTTCTGATTTTCTTCATTGGCTTCCACAGTGTCCATGGTAAATGACCAGTCCAACTCGTCTGATGACCGCTTGATAAGCACTTCATCCACATCTACCACGGCATCTTCCATTGCAGACCATAGATCAGGGTGAAGGGTAAAATGCACTGTACCCCCATCTAGCCGAGCCAGTTGAGCAAAGAAAGGGCCGCGTCGGATGTACACATCGTGACACAAGTGGATGAGATCGCCGTCCAGTTCACCAGACAACACCCGTTTGAATTTGGTCCAGCCCTCTCGGGACAGACGAATGTGAGCCGGGCACGGTTGTGTAGGGTCCGCATCACAGATGTCTCCCACCACCTCCTCCATGATATCGACCTTATCCGCATACACGTGCAGGAAAACCTCGGGGGTCAAGCTGAGATACGCCAGTATTATATGCTCCGCCATGGTCAGTACGTGAATGGTACCAGAGTTGACTGTCTCCCGTATTTATAGGGACAACCCCGTGAGATCAAAGGATCAGGTTGTCATGTCACTGGGCTGACTGAGTCTAGCCGGGTATTCAATGGCATCGTCGTCGGGTTCATGGCTAGACAGTTGTTCATTGGGTTCTGCCGCCGCTTCTCTCAGGGCACGAGCCCACTCCAACTCGTCTGATGACCGCTCGTCCGGTGTAAACAGCTGGTCCACAATAGGCACCACTTTCTCCAAGGCTGTCCACAGATCGGGGACTAGGGTGAAGCCTCGCGTAGGGTCTTGGTAGCGGCCCAGGCGTGGGAAGAAGGGTTCACGGTATACGTAGATGGCATTGTCTATGTGGATGAGGTTTCCGTCGAGCTCGCCGCTCAACACCCGTTTAAATTTGGTCCAGCCGTCACGGTGTAGCGTCACCGTATTCGATACGGTCTCAGCGGGCGATCAGCAAACATCTCCACGGTCTTCCACGAGGGTGACTTTATCTTCATAGACGTGTAACCCCACCTGGAGTGTAAGGGGCAGGATGGCTCGTAGGACGGGTGACATGCTTGATCCAATGACGATCGGTGAATGACACACACTCTGTCTGACCCTCGTATTTATAGTGTCAATGCCATAGCGCCAGGGTCAATAGGGCACAGACTAGTGTGAGGCCAACCAGCCGGCGCTGGTTCCGGCGTGAGCGCTCCTGGTCCATAGCCCGAGCATCAAGGATGGCTGTCATAGTCCAGTAGTGGTGAGTGATGGCACACCTCTCCATCGAGTGCACTCTGTCGAGGACCGCTTCTGGGAACTCGTTCAGGATCTGCCGTCGCCCCTCGTTGTCGTCGCCATCTGCAAACATGGACCGGACCACTGCTCGGTAACCCGTGAGTGAATTAACCACGGTGGCATGCTGTAAAATGCGAGTCGCATAGGGCTGGATCTCCGCCATGGCTCTGCAACCGTAGAAATGAAAGTGTGTGATCCAGAGAGACGTGTTTTATAGACCAGGTGTAGCTCTACGGGTGTAGTCCGTGATACGTACTATTCTGATGGGTTAGTCGAAAAAAGGCAGCAACAACAACAACACAGATTACAGGTCAATCCTTTTTATTATGCGTGAACATCATAGGAATGCATGTACTGACCTGTCTGTGTGGGTTTCCCACAATGGCGTTCACCTTCGTGTCTTTTCGGGTACGTCCGTGTCTTTTCGTTAAAGTCCGTGTCTTTTCGGATCGGTGACGTCCGTGTCTATCATCCGGGTACTTCGCGTCTGCGCAATGCGGCTCAGTCGTACACCAGTACACCAGTCTCGATCCTCGACTTGGGGTAGAGTGTGCTAAAAATAGATTACAAGCTAGCGTGCTATAAAAGGGAAGCGGCCTTGCCGTTTCATCAGACACTCTGTCAACCACCAAGATGTTCACTTGCACAACTTGCCAGAAGCAGTTTACTCGTCTAGATAATTTACGACGCCATGAGGCCTCCACCCACAACGATGCACGGTATACTTGTATAACCTGCGCACGGTCATTTAATCGGGAGGATGATTTACTGCGCCACGAACGCTCATTCCACGAGGGCGCGACGGAACAATGTAAGGATTGTGGTGAACTCTTCAAATGACGCAGTCAGTTAAGACGGCATCAGCGTTTGATTCATGTCCCGTCTCCACGGTTTTGGTGACAACTTCCTACTGAAGAGGAGCCGCGGAAGGTGAGACCCAGTGAAGATAAGCCCGGGGAGACGAACGCCACTGGTGATGCGATGACGGAGAGCCCGCCTATACCCACAGTTGGGAAGAGCCTGCATTTTCAACCGGACCCCACCGTTACGGTTTCGAGTCATACGCCATACATCGAACATTTTCTGGACGAGCCCATAAATGTTCCTAGCGATCTCTTACCCGAATATGATCCAGAGAGTGACATCTCTCGGCGCCATTGGACCATGACACGGCACTGTTTCCACCGTCATCGCCCTATTCAAGATATCTACAATTCCCCACTGACCAAGCTCACCCGTCTACGCAGCTACGTGGAAACCATCTTCAATGACCAACCTACGGCCTTCACATTAAATGTAGCATTTGGGTACATCTTATGCCATAAGATGACGGGTGAATTGCGCTATTTCTATTCCAGTGCCCTCCACCCAGTGTACGACCAACCGTTTACCATCAATGACCGGAGGTCACTAGAGATGATGCTGGACCAAGTGGAACAATTGGATGTCTTGGGATGGGCCCAACAACAACGACCCAACACCAAGTGGACAGTGAAGAGGGTGACCAATGTTACGTTTTTCCTTACCAAGGTGATACACCACTGCCATGGGTTGAATGCGTCACTCGTGCACTGATGAATACCATAACATGTCGTACGTACTCTCTATGTCTACATGCTGATCATTGACTTGAGCTCAGTAAACATTAAATGTGACGGTGCGTTAAAACATGGTGTTTGATATTTCAATTTTGTTTTGCTGTGAACATACTAAACATACCCAGGGCGGCTCCCCCAGCCTGGGTATGATGCAACATTGGACCGTCTGACCTGGAGGTGACCTATGACCTTTTGACCCGCGCGCGCGGGCACTGCCGGGGATGACGCGCGCGCTGCGGCCGGAGAACCCGCGCGCGCAGCGGGGCGCCGGGGCGGGGGCGGGAAAACACCCCGGAGGGTTGAACGTTGGAACTCTTCTGGGTTTGGAGGTAGTTTTAGTGAAAACCGGAAGTGACGTCACACACTTGCGCAGACCCACCAAACCACGTCCGAAGGTGAACGCCATTGTGGGGAAAAAAAACCCCAATACATCAACACACACAAACAAGTCTAGACATGTACCCAAGGTCACGCCCCATTCACCCCAACCGGAAGTGACGTCACAACCCCCACGTGACCTGCGCCGCAGAATGGATACGACACCCTAGTGTAACCCCCTCACCTAGGCTTCACATGGATACCTCACTCGATCCCATCGGCCCATGAGAAACCCCGCTCGAGCCCAAAACGTCTATGTTCATACCCTTGGGCCACCGCGCATGCGCAGAATGGTGACAACGCCCAAGCCGCTAGTCCAGTCAGATGCCCCTTCACGAAGGCTTCACTTTGATACCTCATACAACTCCATCGGCCCATCAGTAACTCCCCTACATGCCAACACGGCTATTTTCATACCCTTGGGCCACCGCGCATGCGCAGAATGACGCTATGTCAACCCACACCCAGCCCATCAGATGCCCCTTCACATAAGCTTCACTTTGATACCTCACTCGACCCCATTGGACCATGAGTAGCTCCCTAGCTCCAAAACGGCTATTTTCATACCCTTGGGCCACCGCGCATGCGGAGAATGGTGACAACGCCCAAGCCGCTAGTCCAGTCAGATGCCCCCTCACATAGGCTTCACTTTGATACCTCACTCGACCCCATTCGACCATTACGGACTCCCCTACATCCCAAAACGTCTATTTCCATACCCTTGGGCCACCGCGCATGCGCAGAAGGCCGATATGTCAACCCGCTAGTCCAGTAAGATGCCCCTTCACATAAGCTTCACTTTGATACCTCACTCGATCCCATCGGACCATTAGTGGCTTCGCTAGCTCCAAAACGTCTATTTCCATACCCTTGGGCCACCGCGCATGCGCAGAATGACGCTAGTTCAACCCCACACCCAGCCCATCAGATGCCCCCTCACATAGGCTTCACATTGATACATCACTCGACCCCACTGGACCAGTAGTAACTCCCTAGCTCCAAAACGGCTATTTCCATACCCTTGGGCCACACGAGTTGTCTCCCTTGCGTCAGTGTGTGCAGATGGCGCTATGGTTAGGATCGACGCCGTGATGTGGAAAGGGCGTCCCCACACCATCCTGGAGCCGCCATTTTGTTTGTTGATTTTCTGCGGAGATACACGGAACAATAAACGCTCGACCCTAGGGTGGTACAGATGCTAGACTGATCCTATTAACATGGTACAACACCTATAGATTATGTTTATTATTATTATATGGCTTAGAGGTTTTTTTTAGGGTAATGTGAGGGTTTTTTCTCTCCGTGACCTCCCCACCGCCTCGTTTGCTCCCATGCGCCGCCATCTTGGTCCCACACGCCGCCATTTTGGAC
Organism: Hanleya hanleyi; assembly: GCA_036873755.1. Taxonomy (NCBI): domain Eukaryota; kingdom Metazoa; phylum Mollusca; class Polyplacophora; order Lepidopleurida; family Hanleyidae; genus Hanleya; species Hanleya hanleyi. Next base: position 24,395 of record JAVTVY010003413.1, on the reverse strand, counting down.
ACACACGCCGCCATTTTGTACACACACATCCACAGAACGCCGAGCCAGTGACGTCATATGCAAATTTCTGAGGTCAAATTTTACTCGCTTCTGATTGGCTGTCACCTCCTCGTTTCCTCCTCAAATTATGCAAATTTTTGAGGTCAATGGGCTGTTAAATGTGTTTTACCTACTACTGAACTTATTATTTCTATTTGGTGGGACAGAAATATATAATATATTAATTAATTACACAGGTAATATATCTATATCCATTAAATATGTTGAATAAACCAACATTGAGACTGTGGGTGAATTGATCTGGTTGTGGGTGAGTTGACTTGTTTTGTGGGTGAGTCGACCTGAAGTTGTGGGTGAATTGGTTGTGGGTGAATTGACTGGATACCATAACGATTACGTCACACACCACGAACCACACTGATTGGCTGTTTACACTATTGCAGTGGACAGTGCGCGAAATTCAAAACTGTCGAACGTGCCCGTCTAGCTTGATCCATCCAAGATAGCCAATCAGCGTTGTTGTTTGTGCACGACGTAATTGAAGATGCTCGAAGCGAGGGAATTTAACCGTTGATTTGAGAAAGGATTTTACAAAAACTGTGCATCGCAGCACATTATACGAGCGGGATTTGTGTTCTGAAGTGTAAAAGAAAACCACAACACCGCCAGGTATGAATAAATTGTGTTTATTTGTTCTCAATCGAGCCTCTGAAATCCGGTAATTTCTGGCGGAAAAGCGAATTTCAAGATGGCATCCCTTCTATCTCTTTTAGCCCGGCAGATATGTGAAATGGTTGTGCACTTTTTGATAAAAGCATGAAATTTGCAGGATGACAGATAAACACATATGATTCATTTTTGGAGGGGGAGTCCGGCTTGAAATCCGTAGTTGGCCGCCATCTTCGATTTCAAAATGGTCGCCATCAAAAACTACAAAAGTCGCAATTCGACACTTCTGAGACACATAGGAGGCCAATTTAAATGGTTATACCCACATTTGCGTACTCAAGGAAGTTGATCAACACAGTTTTGTTACATCAAAACTGATGGATTTCGAGATGGCGTCCATTTTCTTTTCAAAATGGCTGCCGAGAATCGCTTATTTTCATTGTTATGTGACTAACGTGAACAGATACACAAACTTCTACTTCTGAGTGGCCTATAATGGTTTTTGATGTCTTTGGACACTGGTTACTTGTGGACAAGTGACACGTGTGGTTAAGTTTCCACATGAACAGCGGCAATAAAAGCGCGGTTGAGATACTAAGGATACATCCTAGAATCCTCCGTATTTGAAAGTCTGAAAGTGAGGTGCCAAGAGAAGTTTTCTATAAACTGATATGGTTGTTTATCAGTCGCCAGATGTCAACTTTACCCTTGTTTAACATATCTGTCCAACTCATCCACATAGTTGATACTTGCAATAGGTCATATATTGGGCATTTACCTAATACTCTACGTTTGGTTGACCCGACATGTGGCATCGTGTATTCACATCGGTTATCCTTGCAATATATGACGTTTGTGACACTGAAGACTAATCTCCGTAACAGATGCAGAGAGCTGCGAATAATACGAATTAATTAAGCTTGTTGCATGTATAGTTTCCCCAATATGGGTCTTCTGTTCGAATATGACAGTCTGATTAAAATAAGACTCAACTGTCGCTTCGGCACAGTGGGTCTGAAGTAAAGCCTATGTGCTGGATGTTCATCAATGAGTGGCCTGCTTCTTCCCTGAAGGAACCGTTTATTATCGCCGTAATTGTAAACAGACTGACATTGTTATTTAAAACTTTCTGGAGAAATCTACTTCAAACGGTTACGAAATTCAACAACATTCGCGAGTCTACAGGAGTCCCACCTACATCAAAGAAACATGAATTTCCTCCTAACATCGAGACCGTCAAAAACAAAACACAAAAATCGATTATTGCGAGCGGGTCTTGAAGCTTGACGCGATTGGTCGACTCAGCCAATTTGACCTTTGTCACGTTTCAATTTAGAGGGCAGCGGACACAAACCAGATGGGTTTCTTTTTAGACCTGATAGCTCAGCGGCTGCCATTCAATTTTCGTGTTAGTTTTCCATCTCCACTCACTTGGAGAGTCCTCTCTCGATCAATGGAGAAAACGCTTAACCCAAATGCGGCGGTCTGTACGGCGGATATCTCACCATGACTCCCTTCTTTGTGAGAACTCAATCAAGACTCTCATACGTTACTGGATTATTTTTCTACAAACACCCAGTCTCATTCCAACCATCGCAAAGAAACACCAAGCTTGTTGATGAGTTGTTGACAAACCTAGCGTCTAGTCCGTCACTCAATATTCATCTCTCGTCCATAATAGAATTTCTGTGCCCATAATGCTTATAACAGCATTAATAGCACCAAATTAAAAACAATCATACAATTCAAGCGCGAAGAGAAAATGCATTCTTCAGCAAGGTCAGTTGTGGCTTGGACTTCGACACTTCGCGGCAGCTTGACATTTTTGTCATTTTTGAGCTTGATTTGAGTGACGAAGCCATACATGGAAATGCTCTAGATAAATTTCTTTCGGAACATTTGAGATTGATTCTGACAGGGGTTCCGATTTCATGAATCGTTTTGGCAATATAAGCGTTTGTGGTGTTCTGGCAGTCCAGCGAATCCTCACTGTCTCCAGGAAAGGGTTTCCAATATTTCTCGAAGAATCCAAAAAGCAAATGATTTTAATATGGAACGCTACTTGAATTCCCCTCTTCATCTACTCGTATGCTTATGGTTGATCCTGGATGTACATGTATACTAGTCAATTATCGTTATGATGCAGGAGTCTATAACTGTTCAGGAGCTGTCTGGTTCAACACGAGTTTCAACCCAGGAGCAGGTTGTCAGGACAAAGCTTTGGAAATTACAGTTGTGGTTTTGAGAGATGTGTGTGCTCCATAATAAGCAAGCGATAAATAGTTCAGGAAATATCTGTTTGGGGAAGTTGCAAGTATTCGTCTCGGTTTGGAATTTCTGCAGTAGTGATTTTTTTACGAATGTACCGGCATTGATATCTGGCTTCAACACATATATCTCCACCAACAAAGATGAAATAAGGACTACGAGACACACTGTAAGGGTTCTGTGTCACTTTTGCTCAGGGCATACAAAGCAATGTCATTTTTGTCAATTATGTCAAAAGGTATATAATGAATCTCTGCGCATTCAGTGAGAGGCCACATTTTACAAATTCATTAGTTTACTAAAGATGTTAAGAGGCAGAGGCACTATGATTAATGACAAAACTTATCATTATCCAACCTATCAACAGCAAAGTTAATTCACGACAAATGTTTTTTCGCAAACATCTGGGTGGGTCGCATGGCCGGTCCTTAAATTATGCGAACCTTCTTGACCAGCGCCTAGCTACCCAGCGAAAAAGGGCAGCAGGACTTCCTGTAAGGGCAACAGCTTCCTCTAAGGCCAACGGCATCACCGTCGCCTTTTTCCTTTGTGTTCTACCGCCATTTACTGGGAACTAGCATTATGATTTGAGGATGGCACAATGCTCATTGACAAGCTATTTAAATATTTAGTCATGCCTGTATTTGGTATATTCGAGTATAATATTCATAGATTCGGCTTGCCGTTGAAATTCCGTGCCCGAATCAACCATACAAATGATGCAAACACCAGAACAAGGAGTTCAACCGGCAGTTTTGTATGCCAGTACTGGAACTTTGGGTTTCAATCACACTTCTGGCGACTTGGCTGGCAGGATAGGCAACCCGAAAATCAGCCTCATCCACATTCAATGCTTCAAAGTGTGACACTTTGTCCACAACATTATAAATAACCATCTCTACCATGCAACTAAGGTTGACCGTTAGAGGAATTGTGGTCAACAAATATGACATGGATTACTGATATGAGCTTATTCCATTTCGGGAGTAACTGATGAATATGAATCTGGTAATGGAACTCAACATAACATTCCTTCAACGATGAAGCAATCACAGTCAACTGACATACATGGCAAAACCAATTCATCGCGTCGACATAAAAAAATATGCCTAACCTATCACGGGTCACGAATAATTGCTAACTTGAATGAAAATCTCGGCAACATAACCCGGTCAGTTTTATACATGTATATGTGATATGGTATTTCTATTGTAATTGCAGTGATGACGTCAGGATGTTACAAAAGAAATATATCAATATATTCGATGAAAATATATTCTCTAGTAATGTCGGGTAACTTTATACCATGAACTTTTCAAGAATTTGTAGCTGAAACTCTCTGACTGCATGGTGGCATATCCTATTGAGACAACTCTGGACATGCTTACATAATACTATAGGTTTGCAGGATATCAAGGAAAAGCTTAACCATGGGACCTGACGGGATCTCAAAAACTCCATCATAGTAATCTGTTATTAAGAGGCAAGGTTAAGGAATAGAGCATGATCCAGACATATTATGTGTTACGTTTCAGCCTTTCAGCTCCAGGTGTAGGGAGAATATTTCGAGGACATCGCCTACCAAGACCAGAGAGCGCTGGACCCAATATCGCCAAGGCAGACTTAATTGATATTGATCATGTCACTTCCACTGGCTATAGCTTGGAAAATACCGAATGGCTTATTAGATTTAGTTTTTTTGTAAGTATTTTTTATCCATGTACATAATAATGGTGGTCGTCTCCGAGTGGACATCGTTTCACTCAGTAGAAGTCCCTTAATCAGTTTCCTCGGCTAAAGCAATGTGTAAATCAGCCTTGTATCATATCTCCATTTTCAGCTTCAGTGTTCGATGATGGCGACAATCTTGATATCCACGATGGTGTACTAATAGGGAGTGTTAACCATAAAAAGCTCGGCAAGGAACGTGTCTAGACAAGAAAAAGTCCATGTACATGTATGACCTAATCATTCGAAACAGACCTACTCAACTGACCAACCAAGTCCACTGTGCCGCGAGTTGTCGAAGGTCGAACCAGGGTCGGCCTCGTTGAAGAATGCGATTGTCTACGAGGTTATACAAAAATCTTTGTGTTTCTGTTTGATCATACAAGTAGCAATGAGACTATTGGTGTTTGTAGAGGTCTGGAAGTGCGTATAGTATAGCCCATCGAGAGACCCGCCGTTCAGGTCCGTACCATTTGGACTTGGTTTCTCCTCTGTTCTTCAGGAAAAGCTTCTCTAAGTAATTTTGGATAGGAAACTTATACCAAAGATGAATGACAGCCAGTTTGGTGTCCGTTTTCAGAAGCCAGCGTATTCTTTCAGCAGCAGCTGGTGCGGCTGCATTTTCAACTGTAGATGCAGCAAGGTTAACCCACATTGCGCTGGGATTTTTCTTTCAAATGTGACTAATTTTATATATTGCAGGTATCAACTACGTGAATGAGTGTCTACCGATGACAAAAATCATTTTAAGGCACTAAAAATTAGAATTTTGTCTATCGATTCACCTAAGTCACATAACCGTCAAAATAAGCGATTCTCGGCAGCCATTTTGTAAAAAATGGCCACCATCTTGAAATCCATCCGCTCTGGTGCAGCAAAAGTGTGTTGATCAACTTCCTTGGGTATGGGAATGTGGGGATAGCCGTTTAAATTAAACTCCTATGTGTCTTAGAAGTGCCCATTTGCGACTTTCATGGTTTCTGATGGCGGCCATTTGGAAATCCAAGATGGCGGCCAACTACGGATTTTCAAGCCGGACTCCCCCTCTAAAAATGAATAATATATGTTTCTCTGTCACTATGCAAAGTTTCATGCTTTTATCACAAAGTGCACAATCGACCCATTTTTTGTTACATATCTGCCGGACTATTTGAGGTGTGAGATGGGTATGTTTATGCAATTCAATTGATACTTGTCCCTGTGGCCTGACTGGTCCAAGTCAACCTTGCTGCCCCATAACAAACTAATGGCCGGCGAATATTGATCCTATGTTTCGCGTCGCCGTGCGTCTAGGTTTTACGTGAATGTGAAGCCAATACAAATGTATGCCGCGTAGAATTCTGCCAAATCTGCCAGATAAAAACACAAAGTCGCTAAGTCTAATTTACGACGTCTATAAACTTAAGTTTATATGGTTTACCACATTTTGATGTGTTTTACTTACAGCGGTCAAAATAACGCCTGTGTATCTGCCGCGGAGAATTGAATTTTCCCGGCGACAAGTGAAAAACAAATCTACCTGTCCATGCGACAAGTACAATTTCATTTAGCAAAACCATGAAATGTGACCTATTTTATTAAACACCTGTTACAAGTCGAGATCTATCTGAAGGAATGGACAATCCAAGAAATAATCCATTGAAAATTTATTTCAAGCCGATCTTTGGTCACTGTTGTGGGTCCTGTCAACTTTGTCAATTTCCTGCGGCAAATTTTACTTCCTGTTGCACGTGCCTGGTAGCTGGGTGCATGCAAAATTCGGAACTCTTATGAAACGGAAAGGGACTAAGTCTTGTGTTTTTTCAAGTCAGTACCGATGGTAAATTATATTGTTTGTTTTTTTCCTTCGTCTTGTATTCACAAGACAAACAAAGCTGATATTTTTCTATGCAGATAATCCAGTTAATTGATAATTCCAATGTGATTCTGCTGGCTGGTTCAATATTACTGGAATCAGCAATTGGCGAGAGGAAACAACTTATGTAGTACATTATATTTGGAATACTGCTTGCATACAATCATCAAATTCCTAAAGAAAAGTGTGACTTGCATCGAAATTCTACCATATATGTAGTCACACATGCCATCTAACTGTGTGAATTTCACATGGTTCAGTCCACAACAAAGCTTTTGGCAATTTTAATGTTGCACAAATTAGGGGAAATATTTGTCTTTGTAATTGACATATATGGCAGATTCTACGATAACCTAGTCCACTAACACACATTTCCGTCAATCATTGATGGAACATGACATTTGTAACACCTATAAATTCAAAAATATCGTTAACAAACAATGTGCCCTGTACCTTACTATCTTGAACACGTCAATGAATTGCATAAGATGAAAATAAACGGGTACCCTATGAATTCTATGTACAGTTTTCAATTTAGCGGGACAAAACAAAAATGACATCTGCAACATTTTTGTTGCTTATGTCATTTTTCTGTCAAAATCTATTTGTATATGTACAAGAAATTTCTTGTAAGACAAGCACTTGCGTATGCTCAGTGGAATTAGGCCAATTATATTATGTATCTGTGCCCTTGTCAGTGTATGACATCACCCATGCTGTAATACAGGGTCGTTTCAAAATTTTGCTAATGTCATTTCCGTCACGGGAGTTGGACGGAAATGACATTAGCAACGTTTTTTAAACACTCGTAGTATTCAAGTATTGGTATTTAACACACTGACAATGGTACATATATCTTAATAAGGTCAAGCTAGTATCAATGTAAATCTTTTCTTGAATAATTTAGTTGACATTTGATTTGTGGTGATTATTGTAAAAAAAGTATGATGGAAATATGACATTAGCACAAGTGACATTAGCAACATTTACATTTCTGTCTCTCTATTATACTGCAGATAAGAAATACATGTATACCGGGTAAGGCTGTCTCTTTACAGGATAAAACGGTTACACAACCTTGGTGGGTTTAGCAAACATGTAAATGACAAGGAGTTAGTTTTTTAGTATTTTTAACGTTGCTAATGTCATTTTTCGGTTGGATGGAGAATTTGATCTAAAAACAATCCATTCCTATTTATTGGGCATTGGAAGTTCGAAGCTGAAGTGTGGCCACTGGGCGGTAACTGATGAAATACATTATTTACATCCCTAGCCAGACCAGCGTCCAGTCCTGCTGTTCCATTTAGATCTAATGGGCATGGGGGGTCGGGAAGGGCAGCTGGTGCATTTACTTGAACATGTGGTTCATTTTGATGAACAGGGGCTGCATTCAGTTGGTTTGCAGTCTCTCCCCCACCCTCAATCAATTGTTCAGGTCTATTATTCACAACCACATGAGTTGGGTCCGCCTGACCAGCGTCCCCCGTTGTCTGTTCAGACGTCACATGTGATGAAATCTCTGACCCTTCCCTGCTTGGAGCGCTAAGCAATGCAACAACAGTCCTCATATCTAAACCCACTTGCTCCATCTTACCATCAACTTGACCTATTTGAGTGTTCACTTGTCCTACTTTAGTGTTTACTTGTTGACCTAGTTGGTCAACTTTAACATCCACTTGTCCTACTTTAGTGTTTACTTGATCAACCTTAACATCCACTTGGGTCAATTGGCGTCCATAATTACCTATCTTTCCATCCAATTGTCCTAAATGAATCTCATATTCCTTGATATTATCATGCAACTGGTCCATTTCTACATCCAATGCATCCACTTGGGCCGTTATTCCAACTTTCCATGATCCAATGATTTCTTCAAAACGACGGTCAACTAAAGCATTAATGTATTCCGGACTTCCCGACAAGTCTAAACCTATTATCTGCCCATCTAGCACTAGATCGGCTACATGCCCGGCACTAAACTGGGTCGCCTGCATAAAATGCTTAAAACTAACCAACCTGCCCTCTTCCTGCAAGGCTACCACACGTGCACTTCGATTATTCCCCACCCCTTTCAATTTTTGCAGTGCTTCCTCTGTAGCCATTGACACATCAATGGGCCCCAAATCTGCCATGTTTTAGTTGAATGATATACTGTATTTGAAAATAAGTCAAAAGAATAAGCAGTATTAAATCAAAATCTAATCAAATAACTTCAAATATATCAAAGACCTTCAGTGAGTTTCCTTCTTGAAACTCACTGAAGCAAATGAAAGACAGCCCACATTGGTATGTCCACTACAAAACACCAAATCTTACACCAAAATAAATAGCAGTGTCAACGCCTCACATTCAGTTTCCACTCCAGAAACTCATTAAAGCAGAAGAAAGACCGTGTATCTCGTTATGTCCCCTAGGGAACACCAAATTGGACACGAAAAATGAAACGCAGTGTCAACTACTCACATTCAGTGAATGAAAACAAATATTTAAACATGTGCAGGTTCGAGTTCAAACTGACGAAACACTTTTATGAACCAAATCAATTGTGCCTAATCAGCCATATCCATTAGGAAAAAAGAAAGAGAACAAGACCCACCTTTAGAACAAGTGCAACACGTGTTACCACACAGTCAGCACGTTGTTGCAACTTCTCTGTTAATCTTGCACTATTTCAATTTACGACTAATCATGAATAAGGCACTAAAGAAACCCAGGGTGGGTCTGGGGGAGAGAGAAAAAAATCAATTATCAATTGTCAATTGTGCCCGAAAAACAAAGTCAGGCCACCTGTGTTCAACATAAATAAACCTTAAATTAACACAGTTTCCCGTGCCTGGAGGAATACAACACAGAATACAAACTAGATTTTAGACTCGACCACATCGAGAAGTTAATAACTCCGAGTTCAAATACAAACAGGAAATAGTCTGTCTCGAGATGGTAAACTGCATCAAAATTTTAACTCACTCGCTCAACATCATGAACAACCTTCAGTCTATCATTCAGACCCCTCAAGGATGAACATGGGCACGTTCCCATTCGATTAAATTTCAAACAATAGCATAATTTCCTGAACTGATCCAAGAGAATGGAGAAAACAGACGGGATATACAAATCATTAACTCAATTCAAAAGGATTGAAGGAAGTCTGATTACTATTATCGCAGTGACAACACCATGGCATCGCCATGAATACTATAATATATCGCAGTGACAACACCATGCTGTCGCCATGAATGTAACTCGCATGACTGAGAATGCCCCAAACTATCAACTGAGCAATCAAAATCATGTATTGGACAATCAAAATGTAGGCAATATATATCTGTATTAATCCAGAAAATCGACACGATGAGCGATTTTTTTGCCTACCAGTTGACAGCCGACAAATTCGAATATCACGAACACCACGACATAAATGGAACTATACAAATTAGGGACAACCGTTCAAAAAAACAAAAACAAAAAAATATATATATATATATCTTGAAACAAACAAAAAACGGGTTTCCCTTTTATCAGGATGGGAAAAACGTTAGCAGAAGACAAAGTCACATTGACCCGCGAACAATCTGAGCATTTACTATTAACGCACACTTGTATTCCAACTACAGATTTCTCATAAAGGTCGGCAAAATCTTCAATCTCAATCCAGAGACCCATAAATACTAACACATAGCAGAAATCTCACACAAAAGTCAATCTCTGAAACAATACAATTCAATCGTACAGAAACACATAGACAACACGACACAGTAACACCTGGAGTGACAATGGACAAAAACTTCCATAAAAATTTGAATCTCCCCGATATACAAGCTCTATATGATAACCCAGTAAAAATATTTGAAAATTGTATAACCCTGCGAGGCTCAAATTATTCAATATAACTGAGTCAATTTATCCGGTTTTTACCAATCTATTGACCACGAACGGCCAAAATGCCACTACTACGAACATTTTGCGTTTATCACAGGACAATAATGCTGTATACACGACGACACCAAATGCAATAAATGAATAGAGTAAATCCACTATTCCCAAGAACTGTTGACTAGTTCAACTGGCTAAATACTAGGAATATATTTAATAGTACGGACCGAATTGAGCATATCGAGTCTCTCAAAGAGGCGAAACGATAACTTGGGCAAGGCTTTGGTGTAAGACCTCCCATTGAAAAGGTAATATCCTGGACAAAAGACTAACAATACAACTTGCAGCAAATCCTTTGTCAATTATATTTCGTGAGTCTTGCACCAAATCGTTGCCATAACTTGCCACACTACACAGATCTATATATGCTGTCGACAGTGCCAAATTATACCGTCTTGGCCTTCCTAATAGCACAGCGCGCCTATTGACCACGAACGGCCAAAATGCCACTACTAAGAACATTTTGCGTTTATCACAGGACAATAATGCTGTATACACGACGACACCAAATGCAATAAATGAATAGAGTAAATCCACTATTCCCAAGAACTGTTGACTAGTTCAACTGGCTAAATACTAGGAATATATTTAATAGTACGGACCGAATTGAGCATATCGAGTCTCTCAAAGAGGCGAAACGATAACTTGGGCAAGGCTTTGGTGTAAGACCTCCCATTGAAAAGGTAATATCCTGGACAAAAGACTAACAATACAACTTGCAGCAGATCCTTTGTCAATTATATTTCGTGAGTCTTACACCAAATCGTTGCCATAACTTGCCACACTACACAGATCTATATATGCTGTCGACAGTGCCAAATTATACCGTCTTGGCCTTCCTAATAGCACAGCGCGCCTATCACAGGATAATAATATCGGTACTGTATATACAGCGACGCCAAGTTTATTGAATGCATACGACCGATACACTATTTACAAGAAATGTTAGCAAGCTCAGCCGGCTATATACCAGAAAAAAATATTTGATAGCATGGGCTGAACACACGACTAGTTTCATAACGAAAGAGGGGGAAACGCCTAACCGACCTCTATAGCACACAGACCGGTGTGATCATATTGTCAAATTTCACTATCGCGTAGCCCCTAGCCTATCAGCCGAGACAAAAAAACCTGTCTAAAACAATGAACAGCCTGCCAGCCGTGAACGAATTTGTACAGAATCATCTACTAGCATAGCTCAATGTCAGGATGACCGAGTCCCGGTAAAACAATTCTACATACACTCAACCTGTGCAAAGCCGGCCAGGAAAACAGGGAAGGTGGGGGAACGCGAAGAGAGAGGACAAATGGCCGACTTCCACCCCGCGTTTGTTTACCGGAAAATTTTCAGACTTCCAGGCCAAAATAGGCTCTCAACCGTGAAAAATAAATTAATTTGACTTCTGACAACAGATGTCGTAAAAATAGGTGTGCCCCGCCTAGCAACACCCAGCACGATATATAGCTAAAAGATACCCCATTAAGGGCAAACCTAAGAAGATTCAAAATTACTGATCGAAATGATAGTCCTAGGCAGTGTTTGCCAAATATCTCCAAAATGGTTACAAGGATTTGGATGAAAATTTCGCATACATTGGCTCAGATTGTTGTGGTTATTGCAATGCAATTAGAAACCAATTATATTACTATTTCATCAAGAAATCACTCTTGCAACTTACCGCATTGAACTGTAAGGATGCCAGGGTGCATTACTTGGATAGGAATTTAAAAACGCCCAAGAAACTTCCTTTAAATCAATCACAAGAAGATCCCACACGGATAATTGGGAAAGGAATTGAGAATGGCTTCAAAATTGAAAATTTGCAAACAGGAAATGGGCACAGGATGTAAATGTTGCACTGCCATTTTCTGCAAGTACTTCTTTTACAGCAGAGTTGAATATTCAGTTGGTAAATTTAACCCTTGATTACAGAATACAGCAGATATAGAATCATATTACACGAGTATACACGACGAATATTTGGGGGGTTAATCTACATGTGTGTTTATACAATATACTCCCCACGTTTTACATAAGAATAGAGCACATGGTCATTGAGTTATGACCTGCTACAAGGTAAACATGCGTTGCATAGAGTTCTGACAGATTTATTCACGCTCATAGAAGAGTATTACACTTAACTATCATATTTCTAGCTATATACAAGCATGATTATTGCCTATACAAACAGTTTTTGGACAAATACAACCCACAATTGATGGGTCGCTTTCCTCCATGTGTTGTTGTTGTGTTGGAGGATTCCACACTTACGCCACACTATCGTTCGCCAGCAATTCGTATCTGACCGAGTATATGAATAGAAATGTCCAGCAAAATAGTACTACAGGTATCAGATACTAAAAATGCAAAAAGAATTATTGCGCAAGTAAGAAACGACTAGTGTCCTATAGAATGTATTTACTAAATCCATTTACAAAAATTGACAAAAATAACTTGGAGTGCATGATGCATGGTGACGTCATGGTTCGCTGATTTCCGCAGGAGTCGTCGGAAAACCCCGAATGCCATTTAACTCCCAACAACTGAGGCAAACCACCCAGAGATATAGTCCATTCACTAAAGGATAATTATTATTCAATAGACGATTTAATTGGTATTATGACAATCCATTAATACATACTAAGGGAACATGTAAGGATTCGTTCCAGTTCGGGATGTTGAATGAATGTTAGATTTCCGGCGCATGTTTATGCAGCCAAGGTGCTTGACCCAGCCAGTTTGTGACGATGAAAATGGCGGGGCGGAGCCTTTGAAAAGAACGTAAACATACACATGGAAAGAGGATAATAATCCAACATTTGCTTCATTGTGTCTCCCTTGGCAGGTAGTATTTCACTTGATATAAGTAACGATCTTGCTCTGTGTCCAGTTGTCAAGGACGGTAATATCATAATTTTATTCTGTACCATTGGTAATATTGTAAACAATACAGCGAATATTACCTACCCATAATTCCAAGCGACAGGTAAAGTAAAGAAGATGCGATGGCGGGTCATTTGTCGTTCATTTCCTGTTTGCAAATTTTCAATTTTGAATCCATTCTCAATTCCTTTCCCAATTATCCGTGTGGGATCTTCTTGTGATTGATTTAAAGGAAGTTTCTAGGGCGTTTTTAAATTCCTATCCAAGTAATGCACCCTGGCATCCTTATAGTTCAATGCGGTAAGTTGCAAGAGTGATTTCTTGGTGAAATAGTAATATATTTGGTTTCTAATTGCATTGGAATAACCACAACTTATCTGAACCAATGTATGCGAAATTTTCATCCAAATCCTTTTAGCCATTTTGGAGATATTTAGCAAACACTGCCTAGGACTATCATTTCGATCAGTCATTTTGAATCTTCTTAGGTTTGCCCTTAAAATCCACCCTCCATTCCAGCCCGAATTCTATATACGTCTCATTCGTTCAAAGTCCCGTCCCAGTCTGGCAATCTCAGAGCATGCAACGGAGATTTCCGAAGTAAAAGCTTCGGGCCAACACCGGTTTGAGTGGGTTCTGAGGAAATAGCCCGGATGATGCAATCTCCTGGCATGTACGATTTATTTCACTATACCACGGATTAACATTCTCGAGCGTATAGCTATCTCTACAACATAGCCTAAAGAAATGTTATGAGAGTTGGGTATATATTGAATCTATGAAATGCTAGAGGATCAGTTTTTCCATGAAAATATAATCTTCACAAAACTGTAGGCATGTGCACTGAAATATTAGGTCATAGATGAAGATTGTCAACAATGAGTGCAAATACTCGTCTGAGCATTACGTGTTTATGATAAAAGGTATGTGTTGCAGACAAAATCAGGAACGCCTTATCTATATATTGACCTAAAATCATGTCTATCAATGTCACTTTTTAAGACGACTGAAATCGCAAAAAGAATTACCGTCGATTTGCAAATCTATTTACACTGAAGGGTGTGATTACTGACCATACACATATTGTAGATATTGGACCCAACTCAACTCCTACCATCACATCAATATCAGGGATACGACACTGGTATACAAACATTGATCAATGAATGTAAAAATGCCTATTGGAGGGATGTGTTGTGCGTATGGAATGCTGTTGTACTCCATAATAAACCAAAATATATTAACGAACTAATCACTGTCAGTATTTGGGAAAATGACAACATTATTTTGAAGAACAAACCTGTTTTTATTTGGCAATGGTATGAAGCTTGTGTTAAAGGATATGTGATGACAATACGGGAATAACTCCCTTGTGTGTGATGGTAATCAAGCTGACTTGTTTTTCAATCCAAAACCTGCCAAATCAGAATTTTCTAGAAGTTTACATACTGAAATATCAGCCTCGAAAAAATTGCGATGCTCTGTTGTATAAAAATGGAGATACGATTGATCAAAATGTGCTCCTCGGCCCGATTTGGTATTTTTGAGGCATTTACAATGAGCATTTTCTCTTATAGCAAAAATATGACACCTCAAATCAAAATAATTTTGTCACACAATATATTAGGGAGGTTGTTTATTGGAAAAACCCACGAATTATTTTGGTTTGAGGTGTCGTATTTTCGCTACAGGAGAAAACCCTTCATAAAGATGCCCCAAAATACCAAAATAAGCTCGGGAGAACATTTTGATCAATCATATCTCCATTTTTATGCAACTGAACATCCCAGTTTTTTTCCACAGGCCCGCAAAACAAGAGTTTTGGGGGGGGGGGGTGTGGGCGGTGGTATTAGGGTGAAGTGTCGAAATATGGGGGCCTCTATATATAACCCCTTGCTTTATATAAATCCACAACAAGCCGTGAAACGCACTTTGGGTGAATCGAGAAGTTAACGGTTTACCGCCAAACAAAATACATCAGCATATTCTACAAGTATCACTTTATATATTCTCGTCGTCAAATTAGTAAATTTGTGCAATTTTTTACCTTTGCCGGGCGATTCAAAATCCAACGTAACTGTCCATCCATCTAGGAACAGCGAGAGTATGGCGGGTTTCGTTCTCAATTCTGATTGGTCAGTCGCGACATGCCTCCGGCAGCTGATCAGTGTATGACCTCATTGTTTGGACGTGTCGCGACTGACCAATCAGAATTGAGAACGAGGCCCGCCATACTCTCGCTGTTCCTAGATGGATGGACAGTTACGTTGGATTTTGAATCGCCCGGCAAAGGTAAAAAAAATTGCACAAATTTACTAATTTGACGACGATAATATATAAAGTGATACTTGTAGAATATGCTGATGTATTTTGTTTGGCGGTAAACCGTTTATTTCTCGATTCGCCCAAAGTGCGTTTCACGCCATGTTGTGGATTTATATAAAGCATGGGGTTATATATAGAGACCCCATATTTCGACACTTCATCCTAATACCACTGCCCATACTCCCCAAAACTTTTGTTTTTTCCATGGGGATATTTCAGTAAGTAAACTTCAAGAAAAATCTTATATGGCAGGTTTTGGAGTGGGAGAAAAAATCAGCTCTATTACCATCACACACAAAGGAGTTTTTCGTATGTAAAGGTCACATATCCTTTGTAAAGGACTTAATAAACCCTAATGATCCAAATGTGTCTTATTACTCCATGGAGGAGTTCAGTAAAACTTATAGAATCAAAACTAACTTGAATATTTCGGCATAATCTCGGCAACTGAATCTATGGGAAGAAAACTTTAAGTTGACAACAAGAATTTCACCATAATATGACCTAATATTCCATTTCACCTACGCATCCTCACAAATCACAGTGTGGTGATAGTAAAACGTGTACGACCAAATTCACAGAATAAGTGGGAGCAAAAATCGAGTATAACAGATTTAAAATGGGACGAAGTACATGTACTCTGTTTTTAAACTACATCATGTTCAACGCTGTCATAATTACAATTTAAATTTAATAATAGAATCCAGCTTTTTAAAGCTAGTTAACCTTCAAGACGATGATTCTTGTTCATTTTCTTCTCAAGAGTCGGAAACGATAAAACATGTACCATGGAACTGTGATGTAGTCCGCATCCTCCGGAAAGACATCGAGACATGTTGCATAATAAAACCTACTTACCAATCATTTTCCCGGCAATGAACGTTTACTTTGGCGAAACAACAAAAACATACTTCTCTAGACTACTCAATCTTATAATTTGTGTCACGAAGCAATACATTTACCAATCCAAATTCAAAAATCGATCACTTTCAATCTTGACCATTCAAAATGTTATCAAACGAAGGTAGGCCTACTCGATCGAAAAATTTATCTCATTAAATCAGTCACGTCTTGATGAATTCAATAAAACCTGGGAACCATGGTTCGGTGCTGCATCCGGCGATTGAATACACATACACATGCATACTATATTCTTCTTTATTATATATAAATGTATAGGTGTACTAAAAGTCTATTTTGGTTACAGATTAATTTCATGGATAGAGAGAGAAATATATGTTTCATCATTCCAATGAAAACCATGTTCCACTATATTGAGATGGCGAAACAATCTATGTATATGTAGATCTAAATGCCTAAAGTGTCGCAGAATCATGTATGAAATATAGTGTGTAAGAGTGCATGTCTGTGGGAGTGAATGTGGGAAGCACGATATATTCTAAAGCGCCACAATGTTATCCACAAAATGATGAGGTGTAAGTATTCCAGTTGGCAATAAAAGTATTATATATATAAAAAAAATATTAGGGATAAGAGACAAGCCTATTTTATGCAAAAGGTGTATTTTATTTATCCCATTTTATATTCCTTGTATAAATGAACTACTACTCAGGGTTCCGTGGTATATTCACCATACATTGCATATCTATATAATTGTATATATGTAAACGCACCCATGCTAATCTTGTATCATTATTATTATTAATTATCTGGGATTTAACAAAACCTCTGGAGATTATTCCCGCCATATTTCTATATATACCTATACCCTACTGATATATTATTATTTATTCAGGTTTTCCCTCGGGTGTATGGAAGGTTAGGACCCTTCCTGAAACTCTACAACCTGAGACGTCAGTCGGAGAGTGTAGAAGTTTCAGTGAGGGTCGTAACCTGAATAACGAACTCATTATCCCTCAAACCTTTTTATCTTATAGCAAAAATATTGAAAACGATGGATCATTTAGAACCAACGGTACACCGGAAAAATTCAACCCTCATTTTGTTTCTGCGCTGCGATAGACGCGCCGCAGCACATCAGTCCACTTCGATCAGTTTAGTTTGGGAAACGACCTTTATTTTGGGAACAAATGACATCTTTTGGTGAGTTTTATGTCAGACATTTCAGTGAAGATGATGCACTATGAAGTTATCCATTAAATTTTAACGAGTGGGCGAAAGTTATTCCATACACATTGACATATGGTCAGCTGAACTTTCGAAGCGAGAGCGGCGGTTCCAATAGCACGTGAGTTATTTTTTATACATCCCGAGTAGCAAGACATCACTCGGGGGGGTATGGGTTTATACGACCCGACACCAATCACAATCCAGATATTGAATACGAATATACATATATATACATATATATATATATATATGTCACTCAACCAAGAAACAGTTGAAGTAATATAAAGGCAAATTTAAGTCTTAATTATCATATTATTATCATGACACGAACCTGTCGCATAATGAAAGACATTGAAACATGGCTGAGCATACTTAAGAGAAGGGAGACAGGCCACACACCTGCGCCCAGACTTTGGCTGACTCTCGGCTGGTTGAGAGCCAGCCACCTTAAAATGAATTGGAAGGTCGAATACACACTGTTATTTTGCACGGATGAGAATGTTTGATTAAATTTTTCTAGGACATAAACTTCAATGTATCTGCTTCCCATTATATAATTTTGAAGGTTTTAATGAGATGTATTTTTTTATATACATTTTAGCATGGATTGTTTAAAATATCTCAAATATAAAATCTTGAACCAAAATAACATTTGGATGCGATATCAGGTTCATACTTTATGTAAGAATCACGAGACAATGCATACAATAGCCATGTCTGGGGATACAGTATCCAAATCTGGGGACAACAATGTGTCTAGATATGTGCCTTTTCAACGACGCAAAGACCCAGACAGTAGTTCCTACATGAAGTATCGACCCGATATCACGGCAGATAAAATTAAAGCGTTGCTGGGAAACAAGACATCACATGGATCAGGTTTGTTTTTTGTGACATTTATAGAAATATGCAGTCAGTATACGTTTCTGTGAGGTCTTTCTGGCATCTTTTTCCACGAGCCCTGATTTGTTGTTGCCTTTATTTGGTGATATTCTGCTGGTGGATGTTTCGTCCCCTAGGCTTGTCCTCTGTACAAATCATTGTGATTGTAGTTTTGTTACTGGTAAACATGGCGAAGAAAGAAGCGCTGGGTCGGACCAGATTCATTTCACCACAGGAATTATGAAATATTCTGTGAAAAACATATGGGAAGGTATGAGTTGACCCTAACCTATAGTTGATCCTATATGGAGGATTGACCCAGTTATTCAGACAGCACTGAGTAAATATAAACGGAATTCATGTCATCGTCTTGGAGATATGCTAACAGAGGGGCCGATATAGTAGGATTGTCCACATAAAAATGTCAGATTGTACTCTTCGTCATGTCCAAGGTTAAAAGAGCGTGGAAATGAACACGAGAAAATCGATCCCGGGCTGTACCCACAATGACACTAGCAGTCTCCATATTGGCACACTTTCGCGCTCGTTTCGGGAAACAACTGATCTACATAGGTGTACTTGTTATTAGGATAGAAGATTGCCTCTGGTAGGTACGTACGTTACAGCTATATTCCATCTATATTAGCTTTTGCTGAACCGAGTTGACTTTAGACGAGCGGCGATTTGCAAAAAAATGCCTCATTTTAGGAGTAAAATGCATCTCCCCCTCTCGTACACACGGCCACATCCTATGTCATTTGAAAGCTTATTTAATGTACTTTTTTGTAAGACCGTATGTGGTCTTGAAATGTATTGCCGTAAGGTAACAAAATTCATTCAAATGAACCGATATCGAGTCTTATCGTCACGAAAAAAAGAAAGGGGGTGAGTTTTCTTCAGTGTTAATAACTTTATTCATTTTACACCAATGCACAGTAGTGAGGTCGCAAGATTCTCTCCATTGAACAGGGAATCGTCTGATAACAGATTTGTTAATAAAGGTTATACAAAATGGTCTCACAATCTGCTACTTTTTTGTGCTAAATTGTTGTAGAGGTGATTATATAGACTTGTTTTACATTTTTGTATGTTTTCAAACTTCCCAAGGTTGGAAATAGCAGCAGTAAAGTGCGACAATTTCATGCCCCTTTCAAAACGGCAAAAGCTGTGACCGCTTGACCTGTGACGTCACAACCTGATTACGATCTCGCTCAAATGCCTGTTGTGACGTCAAAATGTCAGCAACATCACGCTAGAACTCCCACGGTTGAGTGAATCTTTCGTAACAACGCCCGACGTCATAGACTATGACGTTCAGGGCGCAATCGTAATCAGGTTGTGACGTCATGTACCAGAGGTCACGGCTCCTATACGTTTTCCCCCATATGTGTGCTATTCGTGTCCTAAAACCCACTTCGACGACATTATTCGAGAAAAAAATACTAATTCGTTGTTTGGAACACTACTGGGTATGTTTTAATGCAAAGTAGTATAGAGTTATTTGGTATAACCTTTAAGCTATCTTGAATCATGACGTCACTCGGGGTTCCTCTCCAAATTCCCAATGAAATATTACCTAAATACACAATTATGGTTTCTTTACTAAGTTATTCAATGTAATGAACTTCACATAATTGTGTCAAGTTATTGCCACCGGTACTGTGTATCATTGCATGAAGAGTACAGGCTATATAAGGTTTCTCATTACCATAGAGAATAGAATATGTGAACAGGAAGTATCTGTCAAAATTATACATTTTCAATGTCTACTAACTGTTTATCTAAGATTTTCGAACATCTGACTCCAGCAATACTTGATAAAATGTTTCATGACTTCATATGTATATTTCAATGATTTCTTTTATCTCTTGATAAATTTAAAACAATATCTAAGGTTATCTTGATTATCGTTGTGGATGGGGGGGTCATCTCATAATTACTATTGCAATTTACATGTTTTCCCACATTAAGTTCTTGATAATCTACCACATTTGATAAGATTTGTGGATAAAGTGTTCTATAAATTACTCTTTACAGGTCACTGATTCTCCATCTCTTGAAAATTTCAAAACTATTTAACGGCTCATCTAAAATTAGCATTAAAATTGTCCCATCAACAGTATGGTCTTGGAAACCTACGTGTAGGGTTTAATATCACGCAAGAAAATGCCCACAAACGTACCCATTCTCCAGGTATGTTCTGACCGTACAACAACCTGAGTATAGGACATCACTATATGTATTCATGTACATCAAAGCAGTTGTTTCGAATATTTTGGGGAGTATATCTCTCAACAAGGGTCAAGCCTAATCATCAATACAATTAATATTAATGATATATAATCTCCAATATTATGATCTCGCTTGTTCGCACATATGTGTTCCTATACAGTATTATTACGGTTTGTTGATGGTGTCAGGGCAGAATTATCGCGTCTAGTGATGTTTCTCCTGTAGCGCTGTTTAATAGCGCTGTTTCTTCTAATGTCGTCTGTAGTTTTCAAGATCCATAATGTCCAAGTTCTGTACAGAATTATTACTATTTTTCATCAAATGTGTCAGGAAAGAGTTCTCGCTTCTGGATATCTGTAGGTATTGAAACATATTAATCTCAATTTGAGATTTATCTGCTTTGACCCATTTCATATGTATGCTGTTTTGTTCAATGTCTTTAATGAACTTGTGAAAAAGGGCTATATCATCAAGCGCCTCCTCAAATTTGACGATACATATCGCATGCTGATAACAAAATACGAGCGTAGCGTGCAAGATCTATGGCGGTACATTTCATAACTTGTGTCTAATTCCGCTTAACCCGGGGCTGGGAGCCGCATGAACCTATGTATTTTAATATCTTCATAGTTTTCATATGAACAGGCACAATCAAAGCGTGACAGATAAATCATACTCTAGATAACGACTTTACAACGTATATCATGAATTAAGTATACTTAATATTTGATATTTTTGGACGTCGTGATGTCTTGCTGGCATCATTGAAAAAAGAGAACCCGCTTCTGTCTTGCAAGAAATCAGCCTAGTTTTACGT
The DNA here is from genome assembly GCA_036873755.1 of Hanleya hanleyi. Classification (NCBI taxonomy): domain Eukaryota; kingdom Metazoa; phylum Mollusca; class Polyplacophora; order Lepidopleurida; family Hanleyidae; genus Hanleya; species Hanleya hanleyi. Next base: position 2,711 of record JAVTVY010003413.1, on the reverse strand, counting down.
ATATTTTGCTTATCCTTTAAATTTAGCGCCATTGTTATTACATGAATTAGGCCATTGGGGCGGAAATTCTTTAATGGACGACGGCTGAATATTGAATGACGCACTAGACACTTGTATTCCACAATTTCCAAGGTCGATAAGGTGCATGTTTTGTACACTATTATTACTGCGGGGTTTTTTTTTATCAAATTTGTCAGGAGAGAATTCTTGCTTCCGGAGTTCTGTATGTATAAAATAAATACCAAACTAAATTCGAGATTCATCTGCTTTCACACATTTCATGAGTACTCAGCGCTGTCTTCCATAGTTATCAAGGTCCGTAATGTCCGAATTCTGTTCATTATTACTACTGCTTTATCATATGTGTCAGAACAGAATTCTCGCTTCTGGAGTTCTGTAGGTATTAAAAAATACCAATCTCAATTCGAGATTTTCTGTTGTGACACATTAACATAGCCACGTTACTGGCGTGTTTCAACCTACAAGTGGCCTTATGCTCACATGATCTTGTTCGAATGTCTTTCGTTTAACAATTCTGGCATGATGCGAGACATACATCAGAATAAATTACCGCTGAGATCCATAGCAATATTAAAGTGGTAAGATTACTCTTCATCAGTCGTGCTTATACGAATTCCTAGCTCCAGTTAACGACGGACCTCCAGCACAGAAGAGAGACAACAATAAATATAGCCGCGAGCGGCAATGTAGGGGCCAAGATTTCCATTATATATACTACACATTTTCCGGAAAGTTTAATTTGTCAAGATTGCGAGCGCCTTAGGTCGAGTGTGAACTTTCATCCTTATGCGCTGTTATCCAAACAATTGCTAAAAGATAAACTATTGAAAGTCTATGGTTTTCTGTATGAGTCCGCTGTATCTGGGCACTGAATTTATGTCGCTCAATACTAATTGCGTCCATGTACATCAACATACTTCAAACAGCATGCTAATTGGGGGCGGAAATTGTATGCCTGCCCCTGCAACAACGCGAATGCATTCTTACTGTCAATTCAAAACACACATACATATATATATCCCCTCAATCAAAATTGGTGACCTGTTCCAGAAACTTCAGCCACGAATCGTGTGAAACAAACAACGACAAGATACAGTGGCAGAGATGCCGTTTCAATTACGTATTTTGGCGCGCGATTTTAGTCGACTGGGTATTGTTCCCAAATTGGTAATGAAATGTCTACCTTGTTTGCACCCGCCCATTCGTGCTTCAACTGGGAACATTCCACGTAAACGGCGACATCAAATACTCCCTCGTTTCAGGGACTTTAATCATCGACACCTAAATGATATCCCTGCCGAGTAGCTAAGTTCCTACGCTGCAGCCGTGAGAGGAACACTCGCGCGTATTTGAAGACAGACGCGCGCACTTCCGATGAATCAAAATATTCACCTTTTTTGTTTACGAATACCAGGATCGCTAACCCTCTGTCTACCCTGTATTATGTCAAACTAACGGCTCTCTCGTAACTGTTCAAGTTTTCCACAATTACTGTTCCCGGTACGGAGTCATTGTCAACGAAAGAACACAGCATTGGAAGTAAAGGGCACCAAATTAGAAGTTCGTAACTATTGCGGTTCCAGAGAATAAGATCTTAGAGTGCTTTAGGGAAAATCCAAGATGGCCGCCGAACATTTCGACCAATCGGCATCTTCTTTGGATATGCATTAGATCTAATAGGCTCAACCACCACGAATCCGCCATATTCTGCATTGGCGAGTCCCATAACATACATATAGTCACTTCCGCTATCGAAATCCGTTGCTTGAAAATCGTATAATTGGCCAATTTGGGTGAACTTCGATTGAGAATAGCGGGAAAACTATTGAAGCTAGGTAAAAACGGTTGACATATTTCCGAAAGAGCTGCTCCTGGACAATATAATGTAACAAACTGCAAGGTTGTACCACCCATAGTTCCAGAGTTATAGCCGGTACAAGATGAGTCCAATTTTTGACAAAATTCAAGATGGCGGCCAAACCACGTGACCTAGGAGCATGATTTTTACATATTCGTGATCGCCATACCACAATGCATATATGTAGTCACTTTTCCCTTCCAAATCCGTCATTTGAAAATCCGACAATTTCGATTGGTCAATGGCGGCCATCTTGTTTTACGGAACAAATTTTGAAATGCAAATCTGAGAGCTCCAGATCCATTGAGCATGTGTACCAAGTTTCGAGTCAACCGACCAAGTGGTTCCAGAGAAGAAGATCTTTGAAATCATACTTTTTTGGAAGGTAAATCCAAGATGGCCGCCGAAGCTTTTGGCCAATCAGCTTAATTGGGGGATATGCAGTAGTTCCAATATGGGCCAATCACCATGTGAAGCTTCAGCGATATCGGCGTATCGGTGTTGACTGTACGAGTGACGTAAAATCTGGTGGAAGAAGAATAAGAATAATAATAATAATAATAATAATAATAATAATAATACCAATAACAAAAGGTGACCAGCCATACTGGCTTGGCCCCCTAAATATAGCCGCGAGCGGCAATGTAGGGGCCAAGATTTCCATTATATATACTACACATTTTCCGGAAAGTTTAATTTGTCAAGATTGCGAGCGCCTTAGGTCGAGTGTGAACTTTCATCCTTATGCGCTGTTATCCAAACAATTGCTAAAAGATAAACCATTGAAAGTCTATGGTTTTCTGTATGAGTCCGCTGTATCTGGGCACTGAAT
>JAVTVY010003412.1:0-33408 GCA_036873755.1 Hanleya hanleyi | reverse complement strand
CAGGGCTTCGTGTTTAGCGCGAGTGATAGCTCACCTGCACGCAAACACTCGCGTAAATTCATGTCACGAGAGTGATTTATAGCTCACGTAAACTGTCACATTTTACATTGTATTACATGTATATTGCAATCACTCGCCTGACTTTTAAATACCCTCTCCTAAATACTTTGACGCGAGCTATTTTTAGCTCGCGCACTAATTCTAAACACGAAGCCCTGCTGTCAATGTGCGGGTAACAGATAGAACTATGTGCACAGATCTGTCAATGTGCGGGTAAGATATTTTACTAATTTCGAGCTTTGCTGATGATTTCTACTGTCAACTTACCTGGCGGTATCGGCATTTTATGGTTCACGGTTCCCTTTCCCTCCTCTCTCGTTTTCTTCAGCAGGCTGTCAAACGTGTGGTTGGCAGGTTTAAACTGTACATCAGTGATAATGTCGATCGTACGCTCATTTGGAGGTTCTTGCAGAAATCTACGGAGACCTTGACGAATCGCGCAAATGCTGCTTTTGCTGTACAGCTCTCCGTCCTGATTTCTGACGTTTGTGTAAAAATCTTTGAGCAGCTGTATCAGATCGGCCACCTCGTACTCCTCAAACTGGTCGTCCGTGTTTCTCTCAGCACAAAACTGACGCAAAATTCTGACGGCATATTTAGTCCGATTAGCGGTTTTCTTAGACTGCTGCTGTTGAATAAATGTGTCTGGTTCGTCAGACGCAAATCTACGCTTGACAGATTCCGTCATTTTGACAGCTGCGCTTCTGCTTGATGTCAACAACAACAACAACAACAGCTTTGGTCTAATCACGATGCCTTCTTCTGATTTTCAGAGTCAGTAAAGACTTGGAAGAGAAAGTCTTTCTTCTCTTCCAAGTCCGCCACTGTGGATTCTTGATCCATGGCACTGAGTGATTTTATAGATTTATAGAATTTATTTGCTGCTTACAAGCGCCCATATAACTTAGGCAGGAGAATCATCGACGGAAGTTTCAAATCTGCCTTGGGAAGAAAACGCTCGATGACAGAGCTGGTGGTCGTCTTTTCAGAGAATAGGAAAGTTGTGAATTTAATATAAAACTGACCGTTTGTTGAACCTATTGTGGCTCCGTTGGCCGAAATCATTTTGATCAACCTACATGTAGCCCGAAAACATCGGCTAAGGAGTCTATTTTTTTTTGGTTGTTGTTGCTGACCCCTTAGCCCGAATCACTGATACAGACCGAAAAGGAAAAAAACACAGGAAGGAAGCAATCAGAGATTGCTCAACTGTATGCCCCCCCCCCCCGTTCCACTTTAATCCGACACTGCCCCGCCATTGTTCTGCATTTCTTTATTGGTTGGTGGAGGCCTAATTTGGATAATTATAAAGATTCTGTTTCAGTCACTTTTTTGCCATGCCTCACATAATACATATTCCAAGTATTAACTCTTTCCCCCATAGACTTGTGGGGAATTTTCTCTCTCTGACCCATAACAGATTTGTAATGGCGTAGGTCTTTAACCCATGGACTGATTTCAATTTTCACACGTTTCCAGCGATGTAAAATATCCCGTTTTATGTCCTATGTCATGTGGAAAAATATTTACCAATGGTCTCCCACAGGCCCATTCTACGTAATTTGTTCACGTTTTATATCAATATCAGCAACGTTTAATCTAAAAATAAGTAATCTTGCGAAAAAATGTTTTGTGTTTGCTTTCCATCTGTTGGAAATCACGAAAAAAGCGAAGAAATTGTCGCATTTTAGCTGCGTTTTGCAGCGTTCTGTTGTTGTTGTTCTGCTGCAATTCCTGTATTATCGTATACCATTGTAAAGCTTATTTTCCGTACATTCGGGATTTCGCAGTTACATCATGAGATGGCAGGTATAGAACGAGCTATAACTGAAAAATCCCATGTACTTCCCTAAAGGAGAACGAAGGCTGGTAACAAGGTGAAGTAAAACAGCATCACTCATTGGCCCATGGTTGAGCGACCTTGAGCGACCTTTTCAGAGGCCCGGCGTGATTGGAGCAGTCGTTTTTTTGCGCGTGGTCGCCATGGTCACGGGTCCACGAAACCGCCACGAAACACAGCGGGGCCAAAGAATGGCGGATAAATTTTAAAACGTGAGATCAACAGGTCCCGGGAAATGTTTATAATAAACTCAGATGGGCAGATTTGACGAGCTAGTCATCAAGGTTAGATACTTTGGTAGTTTATGCTCGCGTTACGTGAAATATTCAGGAATTTGGAAGCAGGTTTTACAATTTTTCGAACGTTTGTCTTGGAGCACACGAAACAAATTTGTTGTCAAATCGCGCATTTTTCATCTTTTATTTCTGTTTCTCTCCCAATTTCGTTTTACCCTTACCATAAAACATACCAACAGTCCATATAGTCAGATTTATTGAAATTTTGGCTTTCTGAAAATGTATAGTTTTAATTAGGTTTTACTCAAAGTAAACGCCAAAAATTGCAAGAATAATCCACCACATGGGAACTCAAGTCACTCGTCAAAACCCGTCTTCATGGGTTACGCGAACACTCGTCAAAACACGCTTACATTGGGATCGACACAAGTCGTCAAAACCCGCTTATATGGGGGAAAGAGTTAAGCAACAAGTGATACTACGATGCTTCGATGCAAGATGGTCGCCAGGGCTTTCGCCAAATCCGGAAATGTGACCTGGTTACGAGACCTACATTCATTGGGAGTATATTGTGGTGAAATTATGAAGCGATCAGTGAACTTTGAATTTTGCACCCAATTCACTGTTTTGGGGGCAATTTCATACTTCAGGACCTATGTTGTCTGCTTTGGAATGTAGAATAACATATAATATAGCCATTTTCCTGGTTCAAATCGGTTATGGACTGAGATCCAGCTTGGACAAATAAATATATCCCATTCACTTAGGTTTAAACAAAGGGCCATAACTCTTGAAAATATAACCGAAAACAGAGTAACTTCACGCTGCACACCTATGGGTCACTGACCACATGTCCTGCAAATTTCATACTTGTTCATACAATATTAACTGAGATCCAGACTTACAAATCCCAATTCACGAAGATTTGAAGAAAAAAGGGCCATAACTCTTGAAAATATAGGCGAAATGTGGAGAAACTTCACGCTTCACAACTACAGGGCACTGACCATATATCCTGCAAATTTCATAATTGTCTATACAATATTAACTGAGATTCAGCCCGGTCAAGTTCCAATTCACAAAGATTTGAAGAAAAAAGGGCCATAACTCTTGAAAATATATGCGAAACGCGGAGAAACTTCACGCTGCACAACTACAGGGCACTGACCACACATCCTGCAAATTTCATAATTGTCCATACAATATTAATCGAGATCCAGCCTGGACAAGTCCCAATTCATGGAGAATTCAGGAACAAAGGGCTATAACTCTTGAAAATTATACTGGAACTCAGAAAAAACTCTACGCTGCACAACTACGAGCCACTGGCCACATTCTATGCAAGTTTCAATCCTGTCCATCAAATATTAACCGAGATATTGCCCGGACAAGATATTCGGACGGACGGACGGACGGACAAAGCGATCGCTATATGCCCCCCCTCTAGTTAGAGGGGGGGCATAATAAATAAGACGTCAGTCGCTCGAGATCTTTAACTGCACACGGCATGGGGAATTGAGACAGAGGCACAAAATGCATTTTATCGAATAAATAGTATGATTTGGCATCTCCAGCACTATGACAACCACCTAATGACTCCTTTAATTAGATGGAATCTGCCATCAAATACGGATTTTGTCATTTTGCCGTTGTGTTTCTTTCGCCATAGTTTACAAGGACATGCGCAGAATGGGGTTGACCTTTTGACTCACGTCATCAAGAACCAATAGCGACGTGTGTTTATTCACGTGATCAGAAAGGTCACGAGATCAAGGTCATATTTTCACAAGATGTCAGAAAGGCGCGAAAACGTTAAAATCAATGGAAGTTTTTTCTCACACATTTGATCACATTTTGTCAGCATCAAAACAGTCATGGGAGATGGTACATGGTTAAAGAAGCTCAGGTCGGTCAAACTGTATCAAATTGGCATCTTTTTTCTCTCCCGTTTCGTTATTTTCGTCAGCGAATAGCCGCTTTTCACGCATAAATTTTTATCACTAAAATTTAACCTAGGCGCGTTCTGGGCTGTGATAGGAATGCCACGCCCCCTTACCTATATTCACCTATCACAGCCAGAGTTTCTGGGTTATGATCAACCATGCGGACATTTCTAAATTCATTGCGCGGTGTACGAGGAACGAACATGACGAAAGGGGTGTATGATGAACATACTTCCGTTTGATTTGAGAACTCCGCGTGAAAATCGATATCTAGTTTACAGACGAATAGTTATACTTCTTCACTTCTCAATGCATATTTCGTAAGATTACATTGTGGATGTTCAGTTTGTTGTTATTTACTGTTTTTGCGATCAGACAAACTACGGAATTGAGACCACAGAATTTCCATCCGGAGCTCCGACTGGAAAACATAATGACGTACCTTAGAGGATTCCCAAGAAAGTTTGCCATTTCTTTGGTCAGTTTATGGGGAATCCCTTGAACTGCACAACAGGTGCCCTACTGAAAATCGGACCAAAATTTCAGTGAAATTTCAATGAAATTTCAGTGAAATTTGGTGAAAAGACCAAATATCGCATTATTTCAGTGATTTCATCAAATTTCAATGAAATTTCGATGAAATTTCAGTGAAATCTCAGTGAAATCTCATCTGCCAGTTTAATCCCACTGAAAATTCTGTGAAATCGGTCACTTCAATTTCACTACAAATCTCACTGAAAAGCATGAAACAACATATACAGAAAATAGTGATCTCAATGAATAGTGATATAAAGACAAGAATGAAGAAAATAAATAAGGACCACTTTCTTAGTATTTTGTGACCATCTGCTATATACACGAAGTATTATTACACAAAATGGAAGTTGCAATTGAATGTAGAAAGCAAACTTTATCACAATTATAATTGCACAATGTTTTGCTTGCAAGCGTTCATTTAGAAATAATCAAGTTATAATGTATAAGCCAGACTCAACAAGAACAACTCATGCTTTTGTTCTTGTTTATCAGTTTAAGAATTGTGATTTGAGAAAAAATAGACTTGCCTTTCTTATGAGTGAATTCATTGTTTTTTTTCTGTTTTTTTTGTTTTTTGTTTTTGTTTTTTTTTTAAGAAAATAAAATAAAAATTATGAAATCTAAATAAACTAGAGGTTCCGCTTTGACCCTTGAGTTGCCGCTCCGGCATGAAGCCTATGCTGGATGTTTTTTTGGGCAAAAACATACGTCTCCCCCAACCTCCCACCTTGCCTTGAGTGGGCACATAATTTAAGGGAAAGTGCTATAAAATGAATGTAGCAATAAGTATCTTAAACAAAGCTGCGTATCTAAAAATATTAATTACGAAGAAGCGATTTTCATTGTATATACATGTACAAGTAGATGAACGGTTGGACGGACATCGGACACGGATGAATGCATGCACACATACACTAAAACCTGATCAAATGCGGGGGCTATCCCAATGAAGCTTCCATCCAAGTTTGGTGAAATTCCATCCAATAGTTCTCAAGGTATCTTGCAGACAAAGCCTGTATATACATGTACAAGCAGATGGACGGACGGACACCGGACGAATGCAGGCACACACACCAAAACCTAGTCAAATGAGGGGGCTATCCTAATGAAGCTTCCATCCAAGTTTGGTGAAATTCTGTTCAGTAGTTCTCCAGATATCTTGCAGACAAGCCCTGTATATACATGTACAAGTAGACGGACGGACGGACACCGGACATGGATGAATGCACGCACACACACCAAAACCTAATCAAATGAGGGGGCTATCCCACTATAGCTTCTATCCAAGGGGAGTGAGATTCCGTCCAGTAGTTCTCAAGATATCTTGCAGACAAGGCCTGTACATACATGTACAAGTGGATGGATGGACAGACGGACACCGGACACGGATGAATGCAAGCACATACACCAAAACCTAATCAAATGAGGGGGGCTATCCCAATGAAGCTTCCATCCAAGTTTGGTGAAATTCTGTCCAGCAGTTCTCCAGATATCTTGTAGACAAGCCCTGTATATACATGTACAAGTAGATGGACGGACGGACAGACACCGGACATGGACGAATGCACGCACACACACCAAAACATAATCAAATGAGGGGGGCTATCCCACTGAAGCTTCCATCCAAGTGTGGTGAAATTCCGTTCAGTAGTTCTCAAGATATCTTGCAGACAAGGCCTGTATATACATGTACAAGTAGATGGACGGACGGACGGACACCGGACACGGATGAACGCATGCACACAAACCAAAACCTAGTCAAATGAGGGGGCTATCCCACTAAAGCTTCCATCCACGTGAGGTGAAATTCCGTCCAGTAGTTCTCAAGATATCGTGCAGACAAGGCCTGTATATACATGTACAAGTAGATGGACGGACGGACGGACACCGGACACGGATGAATGAACCCACATACACCAAAACCTAATCAAATGAGGGGGCTATCCCAATGAAGCTTCCATCCAAGTTTGGTGAAATTCCATCCAGTAGTTCTCCAGATATCTTGCAGACAAGCCCTGTATATACATGTACAAGTAGATGGACGGACGGACGGACACCGGACATGGATGAATGCACGCACACACCAAAATCTAATCAAATGAGGGGGCTATCCCACTAAAGCTTCCATCCAAGTGGGGTGAAATTCCGTCCAGTAGTTCTCAAGATATCTTGCAGACAAGGCCTGTATATACATGTACAAGTAGATGGACGGATGGACGGACACCAGACACGGATGAATGCACGCACATACACCAAAACCTAATCAAATGAGGGGGCTATCCCAATGAAGCTTCCATCCAAGTTTGGTGAAATTCCATCCAGTAGTTCTCAAGATATCTTGCAGACAAGGCAAGGGGACGGACAGACATCCATCCATCCATCCAGACAGACAGACAGACAGCACAAACACTAGATGTCTCCCCCCAACATAGTTGGGGGAGACATAATTAACTTAGTAAAATTATTCCACTTATCATTAAAAAACATACATACATTTTTTGTTGTTATTCTTTGGAGTAATGTCCTTCAATTGGAAAAAATAATAGGAAATATTCAGTTTCTAAAACATTTTCCCACGGATATTCTCACATCAGGAGTTGTCTTACCTGCAGGTGGCGCTTCGATATTTTGCATGTCTTGTTGTTGTTGCAAGATTATTTTCAACTCGCGACGGTAGATAGAAGTGCCTGTGCGTGAGATGTTGAACTTCCAACAAATTCACGAAGTACTTGATATCTGTTGGTGGAAGAGGTCAGAAACAGAATACTACTGCTGTATTATGAACTATCAACGACGCGGATGATCTTTTGGTAAATGTTCTGCTATGCTGAGAGTTTTTGCTGGGAAGATATGGACCAATCGACGGACGTCCCGCTCTCCTTCTGCGGAGATGTCTCGTGCTGCGATAACCGCCAATTTCAGACCGCGATTTTCGCTGTTCGGTTATTGACCGGGTTTCTTTTTTTTGTGTGTGTTTCTGCAAGGATTATCTGTCATAAATGAACACTTTTTTATAACAAATTCAACTGGAGTTGATTTAGTTTTTAACGAAGACTAAAAAATGCAGTAAAATTGGTCACACGACTGTCAGATGTGCTTTCAGAACAACAACAACACATCTGGTAAGTAATTTGCGTTCACGTACAATGTATTTCAAGTGTTAGTCAATAAAGTTTTGTGGTTTTGTCTTTCATCATGTTTTATCCCACTTGATCCAAGTTCGTTATCAACAACAATCAGGTTCAGTAAGATCCGTTTGTGTTTGGTCTCCGTTGGCAGTTTGCAAAACAAACACAAATTTATGCAACACGCTCGTTATGCAGATTAGTCAAGAGTTTTGTTTTCTTCATAATTTAGAGGAATTGATATTCTTCCCAAATCATGAGATGAACTTTTTATTTAATTGCTTTTCCGACCTTTTTAATAAAATTCAAAAGTGTGAATAATTTTGTGAAATAAATATTGCAAAAAATGACAAAACTATAACTTAATTATTTCTTGTTCTGCTGTTGATGTGGTCTTACAAAAGTAATTAATTAGTTATTTACTGGCTGTAATATGACATGTATAAACATTTTCTTGTAAGAGTCTCAATTCCTGGTGTCTTTTTGACATTTAGCTGGAATTTTGAAGAATATCCTTGCACTGAAATTTCACCTTTCAGTCATTACTGTTATTTCACTGAAATCTCACTGAAATTTCGATCACATTTTGATCTTTTATTATTGTGTTGAAATTTTGCTGAGATCCCACAGAAATTTCACTGACTTTCTACCTTTTCTTTCAGTGTTATTTCAATGAAATTCCACTGAAATTTCACTGAATTTCTACCTTTTCTTTCAGTGTTATTTCAATGAAATTCCACTGAAATTTCACTGAATTTCTACCTTGAAATTCCACTGAAATTTCACTGAAATTTAGGTCGAAATCACTGAGATCCCACAGAAATTTAATAGAAATTTCACTGATATTTCACTGGTATTTCTACCTTTTCTTTCACTGTTATTTCAATGAAATTTTGCCGAAATTCCACTGAAATTTCACTGAGATTTTGGTCTGATTTTCAGTAGGGTGGCGCTGCAGTGCCCTTCGAAGGGATGGTACAAAGAGACGGCTTTACGAAACTTGTTACGACAATCTTGGTATTTTACGAGCAATTAAATCACTGGAGAGCGCTGCTTCGCGAAATCGGAACTCAGTATAGGTATTTTTTTTAGGGATTTTGACACGTCAGTACCAATAATTAATGCAATGCAAACATACTGATGCAGGCTGTTTACGGGAAACGAACCATTAATTATCAGTGGCCTCAGTGGAACCGAACGTACTGTCTGATTCACTGTCACTGGTGCTTATGATTTTGTCATCATTATGTAGCGGTCGTACTAAAAACTGCGCGGAACTGCGCAGAACTGCGCGGAACTGCGCGGAGCTTAATTTCAACTGCGCGTGGATTATTTGATGGGTTTTTCTTTATTTGCTGACGAGCAGAATATTGATATTAATAAAACAGACAACAAAATCCGCAAAATGCGAATCTGTAGACTGTCTCTTAAAACGAGAGAGAACGAAATTCAAATACGCGGAAATTATGTTTCACTGCCCGGAGATTCGCTTCGCTGGAATGGAATCGTTAATATTAGAGCACCTTATCCTACCTTATTCGTTATCATTTCACTTGGAATCATTTGATACGCTTTCTTCAACTGAGTCTTATGTGTGGAATTTTAACTGTCCGTAAGTATGTATTGCCGGGTATCAATTTTAACTGGGCGGAAATCGAGCCCGTAAGCAAATTTGGCGTAAAGTTCAACTGCGCGGAAATCCATGGCAGCTTCATCCCACACAGATTCTCCTGGATTGAACTAATTCTGATATGTACGAATTTCAAAAGGCTTGCGTGTACACGTGTGAATTTCATCTGTCCGAACGTGAACTTGGTATAAATTTCAACTGCGCGGAAATCGAGCCCGTATAAAGTTAACTGCGCGGAAATCCATGGTAGCTTCACCCCACGCAGATTCTGTTAGATTGAACTAAGTCTGGTGTGTATGAATTTCAAAAGGCTTGCGTGTATGAATTTCATCTGTCCGAACGTGAACTTGGTATATAATAATATAATAATAAATTCTTTATTTTTCGAGGGTTACAACAATCAGTCAGAAGACTGTTCTCCCTGGAGGCCCTCTGGATAAACACAAAAGTTATATATTATCAAACATATAACTCACTTGCACTCACACACGCACACACATATTTCTATATATTTATAACGAAAGAACTACGGACATAAGACAGTAAAACAGGCAATTTGTGGCACGTACAGTAAGCTAGCACGTTAGGCTCTATTTACAAAATTATGTACATGTTTCTTGAAAGAATTTACAGACTCCGATTTGCGTATATCGTGTGGAAGACTATTCCAGAGTACTGCTCCTGAATAGCTTAAGCTTCTCTTGAAGTACTCAGTTCTGCATTGTGGTATGTATAGATTTTCAGTACAGGTTGATCGTAGGGTTCGGTTTGTAACATCAGATGATTTCTGGAAGAATTTTGAAATAAGAGTTTTGATCAGAATTGAAGCTCTTGTAAATTAGAAGTACTTTTTGTAGAAATATTCTTTCATATATTGTCATCCAATTTAGCTGTTTGAAAAGAGATGCTGATGGTGTGAGAGGGTTAACATTGAGTATGATACGAGCTGCTCGTTTTTGAAGTCTATGAATTCTTTCCAGGTAACATTCAGGGGCATTCCCCCAGATTGCAGAACAATAGTCAATGTGAGGCTGAATATACATGTATGCTGTGTAAAATAGGGATTTGGCTTTCACAGATAAAAGATGTCTATTTCTAAATAAAAGTCCAATAAGGGATGAAAGCTTTTTTGACAATGTTTCACAATGTGGTCCCCATGTAAGAGCACTATCCACATTCACTCCTAGTATAGTTTCACAGTATTTACATTTTGAATAGGGCGGCCATTTAGTCGTATTTCAAGTTCCTTTTTTTCCATATGGGCAAGCTTTTGAGGGCATGTAATCAGCATTGAAACAGTCTTAACAGGATGAATAATTAATCTGTTTTCTGTACACCACTTACATAACCATTCCAAATCATTATTTAACACATTCTCAACAAGATCGAGTGTTTTACTGGAGCTTGTGAAGAAGGTCATTTACATAAATAATAAAAAGTAAAGGGCCCAATATTGATCCCTGTGGTACACCAGCCAGTACTTCGGCCGCCTCTGATGTTTTATTTCTTAAACATACTTTCTGTTTTCTAGCCATCAGGTACGACTTCATCCATTTCCGGGCTGTTGGACAGATTTTGTAGCATTCAAGCTTTTTTAGGAGGATCGTGTGATCAACCAAATCAAATGCTTTTTTGAAGTCAACACAGATGGTACCCACTATTTCTTGGTTGTCAATGGCTTTGAGCCAGGTTTCCGTAAGTTTAGTCAAGGTTGTTTGGGTTGACCGTCCGGGCCTGAAGCCTGACTGAGCTTCATGAAGAAGATTGTAAGTAGTCAGATATTCGTACAAGCTGTCATGAACGTGTCTTTCTAGAATTTTTGATACAGTAGGCAACACAAAGATGGGCCTGTAATTCTCTGGCATTGTTTTATTGCCAGACTTGTGAACTGGGACTACCTTTGCCATTTTCCATTCGGTGGGAAACTGGTTTGTGGCTATACATGTACTTCGGTTTATTATTTTGGTTACGGTAATTTCCCTATTAATTCACCTTCCAAATTTAATTCGAAAACGGCCGATTTTTCCGCTGTCGTGATTTTGTCCATCCTAATAAAACGAACACGGGAGCATTTTCAATATCCGTGAAACAATAAATTCGAACACTCCCGTTTTCGCCACGGAGTTCGTGTCGATGAAAGTAAAGTGAATGTGTTACTAGAATCTCGTATAGTATATCGGCGTATGCTATTATTTGTAAGCGCAGAGAAACAACAGGGAATGGTACAATATAATCAGACTGAATTACTATTACTTACAGTCTATAAGGAATAAAATTGATTCAATTAACTCCGCAGTCCTGTAATTTTATCCTAACTTGATCGCGTTTCGCCGCAGTCGGGAAAAATATATATATGGTAGTCCCCGCACGTGGTCGAGTGTCTGCACACGGCCCGCTATTGAATCATTCTTCAGTTTCCAGCCGTTCGTATATCAAATATCTTTCTTTAAACCAGCATTCCTTTATTTGAAAAACACGGTGAATATTTTCCGAGAAGGCAGAACTGCATGCGAATGAATTATGTTTGAACGGAACATAAAAATCACCGACAACGGTGGTCGACGTGACACGGTCTAAGGAAATTTTCATGGCGCTCCTTTTCTGTTGAAGTCTTTACGGTGGTTCATCGTCCCTCATTAATTCATGCCCCCTTTAACTTTTATACGTTGGTGATTAAATAGAATACATTTTATGCTAATATATTTTCAGATGAAGCCGGCTATCGATCTGACCTGGAGTCAACAATCGCATGCCGCGGTTGTAATTTCGATATTAGTGTTGTTTAGATTTTTTTTTAGAAAAATGGAATAAATCCATCCACATATGGTTCTCAGTACTGCACGGACAAAAGCATCATGATATTGAGCATATGGATATATTTTATAACTTTCCTCAACTAGATTCTCTGAAAGGCTGAATTAATTTCACTAAACCGTTGAGAAACGGGATTGTACATTTGGTAGATTTTTTCGCCATGATTCTTCGACCAGAATACAATCACAACTTACATAGATCGGTCTAATTTACCAGTTAATTGAGATGTCGATTTCTGTATATTCTCTGAAGTGGATCAGGTTATATTTACTGAGTGTATATTTATAAATTATAGAAAAGCTGCAGTCGGGCCAAATCTCAAATCAGAAAGACGATCGGATGCAGGTAAAAGTTTCCTTTTCAAGAATTAAGCACTGTTGAATGACTTGATTTTGAGTCGGCAGTCATACATTGTGAAACGGGAACTTTCAATCAAGTGATATTATTGAAATTACCATGCAGTTTAGGTGGAATACGAACAACTGAACAGCGGGCAACAGGCTCAAGTGAGTGGTGACGATTTGATACAAAAATGTAAAACGGATGCATATATGAGAATACAGCACTTTATTTTATTACAGGAGCAGTACGATAACAATATATAACATAAAACAGCATAAAATAAAAGCATCATACATGTAATTTACTAAAGCACTGTTTACTGGCTTTAATTCATCCGAGATTAAAGCTACATGTTTTCAAATCGGCACATTCAGATGGTGACAAACCGGTCTCACTCGTCACTATCACTGTCGTCGGTAACGAACGGATCTTCATTTCCGGGGGGGATATCTTCTGCAGAAAATCCAAGGAAGTCTTGTGATTCAGTTGAGCTTATATAACACCAAATTCAATAACTGTGACACTGGCCATAAGGCAAAACACACCTGCTTATTTAGATAATTAGATAAACTTAAAATGAAAAAGTTTAACAAAATACACCTATCGTTTAATGAAACATAGACAGGAAATCACACAGTTGACAAACGTCAGTTTTCGCACAAGGGGACACAAAACAAATTTCGCGATGTGAAGCGCCGACAACAATCATCTCTGCATGTGCTCTGTTTTGTTCAAATATAGTTATCATAAAGACTTACTCTTTCCGGTTTTGTTAAATATTTTATTGTGAATGAAAATATTTCTTACCAATACCCACGAACTTACCAAAATTCCAGCAATCAAAAATTCTTTGGAATTACACCGCGCATTTTTACACTAAGAATCAAAACATCGCTACTCGCCATTCCATTACTCTATATGCTAAACAAATTTGAGAAACATTTAAATGGCATTAGGTAAAGTTTCGAAGATGAGAACATACCAGTATTTAATTAATATTCAGAACGATATCATACTTCGACCTCTACTTTTAGTAAACTGTTACAGTACCGGTACCGTAATAGATATTCTCATACTTGAAACAAACAAATCGAAACGTGTATTGCCGACTGACACTCGGTTCTCTTGTACAATCTGCCGTTAATTCTACATTAATTTCGTGTCATAGGTCCGGGATATTTATTCAAGTCCTGGATGGTGTGTGTAAAATCATGCACAATGAAGACCAAAAAGTCTGACAGTCCGCTAATCTGTCTAAAACTTCGTGATACAATCCTACATAAATTTGCCGTTGGTTCATTTTCAGGGTTCACAACAACAACGTCGACATACCGAACGACTTGAACATGGAATACTCTAATATGTGTATAGTTTTATATATATAGAATATTCATTCAATTCCATGTCAGTTAGGTTTCATAATATAGATCATAGCTAATACTGAACAAAAGGAAGGAATACGTTCAATGTTTTGGCCTACTTTTACGATGTTATTATGGACGCGAATTTACGGACGTCAGCTCAAAAAGCTGCATGATCGTGCATGCTGAACTTGTCACTCGATAAATATGCTTGACTTCCTCGAATAAAATTAGACGCCTTTATCAGGATAGAGGAGATTTTCTGACATCATACACTGCATTTTATGGAAACTATGGTGAGATCTCAAAGTTAATACACGGTAATAAATACGATCCACTACGACCACGGCGAAGCGGTCCGCCATTTTGGATTCTCCGTGAAAGTCGGTGCAACATTTAATTCGAACACTCGCGTTTTTCTAGAATTGGCTCAACAAATAATTCGAAAGTAGCCAATTTTTGGAGTGGTGAGTTTCATCACTACATCGCGAATTAATAGGGAAATTACCGTAGTGATTCAGTAATAATTGGAGCTGCAAGTTTCAGAAATTTTGGGGATAGATTGTCTGTGCCTGTACCTTTTGTAATGTTTAATGCATTCAGATGATTATAGACAGCTGTTGTGGATATGAATAGAATGGAGTAATTAGTATCATTGGGAATATTAGTATTAACGAAAGATTTTAACTTTTCTAAATTTGGTTCAGATGGGTTTGATTGCTGATGTAGTGCTTTTGATAAGTTTGAGAAGTAGTTGTTTAGGTACATGTACATGTAAGAAGCCATCCCTTACAGAAATTTAAGGTTGCGGGGAGCTCCCGCTAAGCTCCCGGGCTCATATGTAAACTTGTGCGAGCTATCCGCTACCTTGCGCGAGCTATCCGCTACCTTGCGCGAACTAGTGCGAGCTAACCAGCAGATCGCGAGAGCCAGCGGGAGCTACCCGTTAGCTTGCGTGAGATACCCGCTACCTCGCGCTCACTATCGTATATTGTTTCTAGTACTCACCGCAAGTTTGCGCTACCTACCATCATCGCAGAGTTTCAAACCTGCTAGCTCGCGAGAGGTAGCGCAAGTTTGCGGGAGCTATCGCAAGTTTGAGATATTTGATAGTCTCTGTATTCTTGAGATTCCACACCATTACTTTTCCTGTCTATATAGGCCTTCCTTAAACCAACATCTGGAAAATCTGGGTCAGTCTCGTGACCAGTGTGTAGGAATACATAATAAAATTCCAAAGTTCCCTTCCACACAAGGCCAAAAAATCTGTTCTCTGCAGTGCTACAGATATTTACTTATGTTTTCACATTCTTGTGAATGATAAACTTTCTTTAGATATGGGATTAGTGCCCTTTTATCCTTGGTATTTCCTGCCCTGGAAATGGACTACTTTTGAACGGGGAGGGATGGTGTGTGATGCAGTCAGCATTTGAAAAATTGGAGGGAGAAGCTGTTATACATCTCAGTTCAATGGATGTATCTATAAGAGAGAGTCATTTCATGTTGTTTCATTAGTTTCTGGTAAGTACATGCTCTTTTAAATGATCAAGCAATCATAGCTGAGTTTTGCCTGAAGTGAATTAACATAGTGAGAGTAGGAGAGGGTTTAATTATGAATTTTCTAACTTAGACCTGGTGTAGAGTATAAGGCATATAATGCATTTAGTAATCCACTGAAACTCACCTCATGTTATTTCTTAAAGATGAATAGCAATTCAATTTGGATTCACTTGATACCAGTACTAGGCTATTTCTTAAGCAAACTAAATGGATGGTCATTATTCAGTAAACCCATGGTTAACCTCAATTAGCTATAAAACATTAAACATTTATAAACAATGTTTCTATTTGTTACCAAATCAAACCTGTTTCAATTATGCCATTAATCTCCGTCAGGAAGATGATACAACGTAGAAAAACGGAAGTTTAAAACTAAAAGTTAGCTCCCCTAGCGGAGAGTTGTCCGCCCCTAGGAGAGCTCTCCCACCTCATTCCAGCAGGATTACTATAAAGGCTCAGCCCAAGCCATAATTCGCCCTCTATTCTCATTATAATTACCGAGACCTGTAGTGTTTAAGGCCGGCATGAGGGGACGGAGGGAGGGTCCATTAAATTGAAACAGGTTTGATTTGGTAACAAACAGAAACATTGTTTATAAATGTTTAATATTTGTAGCCCAAATCGTAAACCTGTTTCAATTATGCCACAGTACCAACATATGGAGGTGGGAATCTCGGCCTCGTGGTAACTCCCATAGTAGACTAGTAATCGCTGGAACGACACAGACGTCACATGGGTATAAATTTGAGACATTATTACTCATCAAGTTAACCCTGGTCTCAGACTCATAGGGTAATTGAAGGAATTGATACAGTTTTACTTATCTGAGTGTCTCCATCCATGTAACTGTGCTTGTGATGTGGTACACATTTCCACCAAGTCGCAGGAAACCCGGGCACCCTAGGCAACAAGAAGGTCCTCTTGGTAGACTCTGTATGACTAGGGGGAATCTCCGTCACAGCCATTGCATACAGGGAGATCCTTGGTCCAACCGTAAGAAAGGGGGGGACGTACGCAATCCCGAATCTTGGAAGGTACCAAGTCCACACCACTCTCAGACCGCAAGCTTCTTGAGGACAACTCACCATACTTGGAGTGATGAACTTAGATGCGTTGGAATTGCCATGCTTGCTCCCTGGGTGAGCTGCGCACTCTTCAACTCTCTGTACTTTCTTCACTACTGTTGACACTAGGCCTGGAGCGGGTGTTCTTGTGAGTTGAGGCACAGGTGACCCAGCTGAGACATCTAGAAGGAAGTCAGTTTCTGAAGAACAGAAGCAAATTTCAGTTACGAGTAAACCCTATCCTGGTGTTAGGCCTTCATTGGTGATTATAGAATCCACGGCCGGTCAACTGACTTATTTCTACCTTCTGAGATGCCTCTTATCATATAATATATGTAATAATAATAATATGACTGAGATGAGATGAGATGATACAGCAAGATGGCAGTCTTGCTGCGATGGTGACCATTTTGCCGCCCCCCCCCTCTTTTCTGAAATTACTCACAACGTGCTGGGAAGCCACAGTGGCCCAAGCGTGGTCACACTATTGATTGCACTGTCATATCCCTCAGACAGATATTAGTGAACGTGGAGTTAATTGTTCAGGCACAAGACAGGACAATGTCATGGAGGGGTCAGTTCTTCCATACATGCCATGACGCAGCGATGGCACGAATCACATTAGAAGAAGCAGAAGACAGTAGTGGGGCGTCAATGGTATATCTACCTTCTGCCAATTGATAAGACTATTTTACGGTCTTCTTCAACTACGCGGCTTTTATAAATGTCAAGCCTTGCTGATAGGCGAAGGGACAGAATAACCGTAGCCGAGAGCCGCGAACGGATCGGAACGAATAAGATAGTGGCGGATGGCTCGAACAGGACATAGCAGAAGATCGTCCTCGAGTCCATGTACGAAGTCTGACAACGCAGGAATGGTGTACGACGTTGAGCGCACGGACCTGAACGAACAGACTCATTTTGGCGATAAATTCAGGAATGGGCCGAAAAGAAATGCAGGACCGATCCGCTGTCCAGGACATAGAAGATCTTTCAAGAGCATGAAGTATAGACAGTCTGGACGCCAAAGCAAATGCCGCCACGACGGCCGTCTTATAAGACACAGTTTTATAGACGCGGACACTAAGGGTTCAAAAGGTGGTATAATCAGAGCACACAGAACCACATCGATATCCCATTTCGGTAACAGTTGGCGAGTACAACGCGACTGTAATGCGAAGGCGTGAATAAGAGCAGAGATATTATCGTTAAGGCTAATGTCGGAACCCAAGGTAAGACGTAACACCCTATTCAATTCATGCCAGAGCAGATCGACAGCCTTCCATGGTGCTAATATGAAACTCCCTATCCTGGTGAAGGTGAAGGATGAAGTCAATTACGAGGGAAATAGAGTCGGGAACGATCACGTCCTCGGCACCAGGACAAATATAGGAACGTAGTGAGTAAGATCCTACATATAAATAAACAACCTTAAGGTTGATGACAGAACCATAATGTCAAAGTCTAACCATTGGTGTAACGGTTAATATAGGAATAAAGTACTTGATGGAGAAAGTCGGAAAAACTGTCCCACAAGTACACCACGAAGACATTGTGTTGATTAAGCACAATCCTAAGGTAAATGGATCTCAACATAATGTTAGTGTGATAAAGTCAACATGGCTCTGTGTTAACAGCACTGTGCTGAATTCAAATAAAGGCGACTAGTCCGTCATTCACAATCCCGCCGTCGTCCTCAGAGAATATCCAGGTCCATAATCCAAAGACCTATTCCATATAACAGCATTTGACCAAATACTGCTGATTTCAATACAATTTTGATATTCTGAACTCCAGACTGGAAACAACAAGGTCTGAACAGAACTCTCTTCGTTTTACAAGTGGAAGGTTGAAGCCAAACAAACGGACTTCCCCTCCCGCCGATGAAGAATCAAAGGAAGTGGCGATGAATGGATATAAAATATGCATCTCACAAATGAAGAAATGGCGTGACAAACGGCGTTATGGCGAACCGGAAACGTCTAACCGATGTAATAGAACGACGCACAGGTGTATGAAAGATACATGACGGCGTAATGAACAAGTCGTCAAGGTGTAATAGGAAAGCGTAATGTGAAAAATGCGAGAAACGTTGTATATGATAAACAACGTAGTGATTTCCTCATTCACAACAACTTAATGTATAAACATGCTCATAATGGAGCAGGATACAAACTTATAAAAGTACACGACGTAACAGAAGGGCGTTGCAAACAGTAACCCCGAAGTCGATTGTAATAATTTTCCCTCTCTTTAAACGCAGTAGAGATGAACATCTTAAATGTTTGTAGCGTTAATCACCAAATGTAAGCTCAATGAGATAAATGGGATTATGGATCTTTGTGTCAGTGAACATGAATAATGTGTCAATGAACATGGTTACATTATTACCTCTCCCGATGTAATTTGACTCCTGTACATGAAATTCAGTACTGGAGCTTATATGGAGAGAATATAAAACATTCACAACAATGTTACTATTAATAACCAATAGTCACACAACCGACATCCAGAACAAAAATTTTCCAGGTAATGAAGAAAGATCCTTAAAGAATTTTAAATTCCCGAAGAGAGGAAATACATTTAAGGGTCCATACTCCATGTAAGGGAACACGAGATTGGGCCATTAATTACCCCTCTTTGTAAGACGACAGTGTAAAAACGACACTTTGAAAGATATGTATGTTATGTAGTTTGTCTCGATAGGGGCATTACCCCCTTCCATAAGACGACAGTGTTAAAACGACACATGTAAGGTACATGTACCAGGACTATTCTCCTCCCAGGACGATTTTCTATAACGACACTCTAAAACGACACTTTCACTGAATCATCTAAGTACAGCCATGCTTAGAAATATTGTCAGATGTATATGTTTAAAGTGACAGTCTAAAAGCGACACTTCATCAGATATGTTTATTTCATAAAGCGACAGTCTATAAACGACACTTCATCAGATATTTATATTTCATACATGTAAAGCAACAGTCTAAAAATGATATTGTTTCTGTATACTTTCCATGATGGCACAGTGTATGGACACTCACCTTGAAAGATGACAGTTTGAAAGATATGTATATTATGTTGTTTCTCTCGACAGGGGCATTACCCCCTTCCATAAGACGACAGTGTTAAAACGACACATGTGAGGTACCAGGACTATTCTCCTTCCGCAACGATTTTCTAGAACGACACTGTAAAACGACACTTTCACTGAATCATCTAAGAACAGTCATGCTTAGAAATATGGTCAGGGCCATTCTTACTTGTAAGATGACGACAGTCTAAAAATGACACTTTGAAAGTGATGTATATTTTTTAAAGCGACAGTCTAAAAGCGACACTTCATCAGATATGAATGTTTCATAAAGCGGCAGTGTATAAACAACATTATTTCTCTATACTTTCCATGATGGCACAGTGTATGGACACCTCATAAGACGACAGTGTTAAAACGACACATGTGAGGCACCAGGACTATTCTCCTCCCACAACGACACTGTAAAACGACACTTTCACTGAATCATACAGCCATGCTTAGAAATATGGTCTGGGCCATTCTTACTTGTAAGATGACGACAGTCTAAAAATGACACTTTGAAAGTGATGTATATTTTTTAAAGCGACAGTCTAAAAGCGACACTTCATCAGATATGTATGTTTCATAAAGCGACAGTCTATAAACGACATTATTTCTCTATGCTTTCCATGATGGCACAGTGTATGGCCACTCACATTAAATGGAATATAGCAGCTATACTCTCAAATATTTTGTCAGGCTTAATTTATATCCCAGATGACGATACATTCCACCCACATTTACAGTAAATGAAATAACATACATGTACTGTCAAATGGACTGTCAAAGCAGTTTTATTCCAGTATTAATATTTAATCTCACAAATAACACAGGTTCATCCTCCAGTGATAAAAAAAACATTTCATAATCATCCACTCACAACTTAAGGAAACTTTGTAGGTAAACATGTGCATTTCAGCTAAACCAAAAACTCTATTCTTACATTTTAACATTGGAGCACCCATACAATATCCCCTGAGACAGTGCTCATTGCTGGCTGCAACCCCCTTGCTTCATGGAATACTACACTGCCATATTTTTTTTTATTTCAAAAAACTAAAAAAATTCGTAGGCTTTCAAACCTGCATGCAGATCCATTCCATTAATAAAGTAATGTTAAGGCAGTAATGTATACCTGTACTTCAACATCAAAAGCAGCTTATGGACTAGTGTACCAGCACTGGTGCATTGTGCATCAACTGTAAAATATACCTTTCACGCAGTCCTTTTGTTGCTTGTGCAAACTTTACCTCCTTTTCACATGGCACCCACCAATACAACAAACAGAAATGACTTTTTCAAATTTATTCTCTTTGCAACTTCCTTTCTTCAACATAAATTAGCTTTACTGCTCCTACTTCAAAATCGAGAAACACCAAGGCGACGTAGGGAAATCCATGACAGTAAAAACGGAAAATGTGTACCAATTACGGTAACAATATACATCTAGCACACCCTTCTCAACAGACTTACAGTTTCTAATACTAACATTAACATAAAATAACCCATTCAAACTGTTACTGTTATTATACATTACAATGTATATTCAATTACACAATGTATGTGCCCTCAAGTGTCAAAGCAGTCACAGTACACCTACAACTTTATTCACTACAAACTTTGTATGTACAGGTGTACATGTATGTACGACGCCTACAATTCTTATGAACACAAAACTATCATTAATCATAATTTGGACAACAATTAATATTTAATCTCACAAATAACACATAAGTTCAGCCTCCAATGATAAAAAACGCAGCCTCCAATGATCAAAAACATGTGTAGTGAGTTTCATAATCATCCACTGACAACTTCAGCAAACTTTGTATGAACAGATGTACATGTCCATTTCAGCTAAACCAAAAACTCTATTCTTACATTTAAACATTCAAAAAATCGCCTGGGGCAGTGCTATAAATCCTCTCCTTGCTGGAATACCCCACTGCCATATATGTTTTTATTTCAAAAAAAACAAAAAACAGGCAGAGGACACCGATGATGACACCTTGTTACAAATATTTTCCATTCAGGGCAACATAAACAATGAAACAGGATTTCAATAAATTCTTAACATTTCACAAAAAGATTTATCTCTGATGCTCTTGTCACAGGACTCTGTGGCAACAGGAAAGCTTCATATGGGTGCCCATCAATAACTTTGAAATAATGCATGTCACAAGAAATACTACTGTACATTCTAACAAGAAATGATACATTATCCATTATATCTTACAAAATCCATTTTCATGAACTATTACACCTACTTCCAATCAACGAGCCCAGCATGATACTTCTATGGATTCTTCAGAAGAGTTCTATACACAGAATCTTTTTGGTAATGTGTTGTAGTTTACTCACTATTTGACTCACAGTTTTATTCCGTAGAAATATACCTGTAGATGTCTTCCTCCTATCAATTTGATCCACAATTTTGTTGTACAAATCAGTAACATGTACAGCACTCGGCATGTGTTTACGCCTCCTTGGGTTGAAATTTATGACAGTGTATAGAACTACAACTTCAGCTTTTGTCCAACCTCTGCTATTCAGTTTCTCTTTTCTGTCATGTAAATGTTGACTGCCAGTGTAACGTTTCAATGTTACATGTGTAGGACGTCGTTTCCGATATTTTACATCACTTCTGTTTGCTACTTCATTAACTTGACAACCATGAGGATTACTGCATTTAACACAATTACAATTTTGCGTGCATGCTAAGCCACTTTTGTTACAAGGACATCGGTTAATCGTACAAAATGTCTTATTGCAGACGTTTTTTGTTGATCTACCACACCTACAACCTTTATGTTGTATGTCTATATTGCCTGCACTTACAGAAACATCACTGCAATATCTTCCACACTCACTTTCACACGCTTCTATTTTGGTGTTGCTGCACTTTGGCTCAACATCACACTTCTTAACCCCTAACGCAGTGTAATGACCTGCACCGGAGTGATCATATGCAACAAATACTGGTTCACATGTTATTGGCTTGTCTTTTGTCTCCTGTAAAATCACCTTAACATCTGATCTACCAGTCACAACGCAGATGGGCATACCAAGATAGTTTGCAATTCCAAGAAGAAGTAAATCTCCAATTTCACCGTCAAATCTCCTAGACTCTCTATATTCCCTTATGTTATCAAATTTGTCTTCTTGAACAAATGTTTTATAAAACTCAAAGTTCTCTATGATGTGATCAACCACAAAACCCCTAGATTGAAAGATAGTATTAGTTCATCAGTGTCACTGGACTTATTACTATTAAACTTACACAACCTGAATGTCATACATGTATCACATCAACTTAACTATACGTAAAAATCAAGCAAACATTAACATGACACATGTTCCTCAAGTCGTATGTCAAAGCGGTGTCTGGCAGAAATGTATGTGAAGTCAACTGTCAAAGCAGCGTTGGAGAGCCGTGAACGTGAAGTCAAGTGTCAAATTGGGATAGGACTTTGGGTTATGTATCATTAGTAACTTTTACGTTCATGGTCATTTCAGCAATCGAAATCAAATAATTTCTCCACCAAAGTGTACCTCGGGTGAAATGTTGAAACATACTGGCAGAATGATGTGTTTCAACTTCAGTGTCAAAGAGGGGTTATGGAGGAATGTACATCAAGTTGAGAGTTAAAGCAATGTTAAGGAGGAATGTACATGTAAAGTGCCAGAGTGGTGTTAGTCAAGAAGGTACGTCAAGTTCACTGTGAAAGCTGCGTTAAGAAGGAATGTACTTCAACTGGTGTGTCAAAGCGGTGTTGGGGAAAAATGCAAGTGAAAAGTGTGAAAGTGCTGTTAGGGAAGAAAGTACATAAATTCGGGAGTCAAACTGGTGTTAGGGAGCAATGTACACGAAATCAATGTACATGAAATCGAGTGTCAAAGCAGTGTTAGGGAGGAATGTACGTGAACTTCAGTGTAAAAGTGCTGTTAGAGAGGAAGGTACGTTTAGTCGATAGTCAAACTGCTGTTAGGGAGCAATGTACATGAAGTCAATGTACATGAAGTCGAGTGTCAAAGCAGTGTTAGGGAGGAATGTACATGAAGTCGCGTGTCAAAGCGGTGTTAGGGAGGAATGTATGTGAAGTCCACTGTCAAAGTGGTGTTAGGGAGGAATCGGGATGATACTTCGGGTTAGGTACGTTTCGTAACTATCATGATGAGAAAGGTACATGAAGTCAAGAGTCAAAGCGGAGTTAGGAAGGAATGTACGTGAAATCAACTGTCAAAGCGGTGTTAGGGAGGAATGTATGTGAAGTCCACTGTCAAAACATTCGGAGGAATGTGCGTAAAGTCAACTATCAAAGCGGTGTTAGGGAGGAATGTACATGCACATACATGCGTAGCCGAGTGTTGAAGCGGTGTTAGGGAGGAATGTACGTGAAGTCGACTTTCAAAACGGTGTTAGGGAGGAATGTACGTGAAGTCGAGTGTCAAAGCAGGGCTAGGGAGGGTTGTATGTGAAGACTAGTGTCAAAGCGGTGTTAGGGAGGAATGTAGGTGTAGCCGAGTGTCAAAGTGGTGTTAGGGAGGACTGTACCAGAAGTCGAGTGTCAAAGCGGGTTTAAGACTTAGGGTTAGGTAACTTTCATAACTATCAAGTTCAGGTTCGTTTCAGCTATAAAAAAAATTATTTCTTCACCAAAGTCTGCAGTTTGTCAAATTGGGGTTAGGGAGGAACGTACGTGATTTCGAGTGTCAAAGCGGTGTTAGGGACAAATGTATGTGAAGTCGAGTGTCAAAGTTGTGTTAGGGAGGAATGTACGTGAAGTCGAGTGTCAAAGCAGGGTTAGGCAGGGTTGCATGTGAAGATGCCTCAAAGCGGTGTTAGGGAGGAATGTACCTGAAGTCGACTGTCAAAGCGGGTTTAAAACTTAGGGTTAGGTAACTTTCATAACTATCATGTTCAGGATCGTTTCAGCTATAAAAACATTATTTCTCCACCAAAGTCTAGTTTGTTAAATCAGGGTTAGGGAGGAATGTACGTGAATTCGAGTGTCAAAGCGGTGTTAGGGACAAATGTACGTGAAGTCGAGCGTCAAAGCGGTGTTAGGAAGGAATGTACGTGAATGTGAAGACGAGTGTCAAATCGGTGTTAGGGAGGAATGTACATGTAGTTGAGTGTCAAAGCAGTAGTTAGGGAGAACTGTACCTGAAGTCGAGTGTCCAAGCGGGTTTACGACTTAGGGTTAGGTAACTTTCATAACTATCAAGTTCAGGTTCGTTTCAGCTATAAACAAAAATTATTTCTCCACCAAAGTCTGTAGTTTGTCAAATCGGGGTTAGGGAGGAAAGTACGTGAATTCGAGTGTCAATGAAATGTTAGGGACAAATGTATGTGAAGTCGAGTGTCAAAGCGGTGTTGGGGAGGAATATATATGAAGTTGACTGTCAAAGTCGCGTTAGGGATGAATGTATGGGAAGTTGAGTGTCAAAGCGGTGTTAGGAGTGTGAAGGCGATGTCAGGAAGGAATGTACGTGAATGTGAAGACGAGTGTCAAAGCGGTGTTAGGGAGGAATGTATGTGAAGTCGAGTGTCGAAGCAGGGATACGGATGGTTGTATGTGAAGATGAGTGTCAAAGAGGTGTTAGGGAGGAATGTACGTGTAGCCAAGTGTCAAAGCGGTGTTAGGGAGGACTGTGCCTGAAGTCGAGTGTCCAAGCGGATTTAGGACTTAGGGTTAGGTAACTTTCATAACTATCAAGTTCAGGTTCGTTACAGCTATAAAAAAAATTATTTCTCCACCAAAGTCTGTAGTTTGTCAAATCAGAGTTAGGGAGGAATGTACGTGAATTCGAGTGTCAAAGCGGTGTTAGGGACAAATGTACTTGAAGTCGAGTGGCAAAGCGGTATTAGGAAGGAATGTACCTGAAGCCGAGTGTCAAAGCAGGGTTAGGGAGGGTTGTATGTGAAGACGAGTGTCAAAGCGGTGTTCGGGAGGAATGTACGTGTAGCCGAGTGTCAAAGCGGTGTTAGGGAGGACTGTACCTGAAGTCGAGTGTCAAAGCGGGTTTAGGACTTAGGGTTAGGTAACTTTCATAACTATCAAGTTCAGGTTCGTTTCAGCTATAAAAAATTATTTTTTAGGGTTAGAGAGGGTTGTATGTGAAGATGAGTATCAAGGCGGTGTTAGGGAGGAATGTACGTGTAGCCGAGTGTCAAAGCGGTGTTAGGGAGGACTACCTGAAGTCAAGTGTCAAAGCGGTGTTAGGGACAAATGTACGTGAAATCGAGTGGCAAAGCGGTATTAGGAAGGAATGTACTTGAAGTCGAGTGTCAAAGCAGGGTTAGGGAGGGTTGCATGTGAAGACGAGTGTCAAAGCGGTGTTAGGGAGGAATGTACGTAAAGTCGAGTGTCAAAGCAGGGTTAGAGAGGGTGGTATGTGAAGACGAGTATCAAAGCGGTGTTAGGGAGGAATGTACCTGTAGCCGAGTGTCAAAGCGGTGTTAGGGAGGACTGTACCTGAAGTCAAGTGTCAAAGCGGTGTTAGGGACAAATGTACGTGAAATCGAGTGGCAAAGCGGTATTAGGAAGGAATGTACATGTAGTTGAGTGTCAAAGCAGTAGTTAGGGAGAACTGTACCTGAAGTCGAGTGTCCAAGCGGGTTTAGGACTTAGGGTTAGGTAACTTTCATAACTATCAACTTCAGGTTCATTTCAGCTATGAAAAAAATTTATTTCTCTACCAAAGTCTATAGTTTGTCAAACCGGGGTTAGGAGGAATGTACGTGAATTCGAGTGTCAATGCGGTGTTAGGGACAAATGTATGTGAAGTCGAGTGTCAAAGTTGTGTTAGGGAGGAATGTACGTGAAGTCGAGTGTCAAAGCAGGGTTAGGGAGGGTTGCATGTGAAGATGTGTCAAAGCGGTGTTAGGGAGGAATGTACGTCTAGCCGGCGATTGTCAAAGCAGTGTTAGGGAGGACTGTACCAGAAGTCGAGTGTCAAAGCGGGCTTAGGACTTAGGGTTAGGTAACTTTCATAACTATCAAGTTCAGGTTCGTTTCAGCTATAAAAAAAATTATTTCTCCACCGAAGTCTGTAGTTTGTTAAATCAGGGTTAGGGAGGAATGTACGTGAATTCGAGTGTCAAAGCGGTGTTAGGGACAAATGTACGTGAAGTCGAGCGTCAAAGCGGTGTTAGGGAGGAATGTTTATGAAGTAGACTGTCAAAGTCGTGTTAGGGATGAATGTATGGGAAGTTGAGTGTCAAAGCGGTGTTAGGAAGGAATGTATGTGAAGTCGAGTGTCAAATCGATGTCAGGAAGGAATGTACGTGAATGTGAAGACGAGTGTCAAAGCGGAGTTAGGGAGGAACGTACGTGAATTCGAGTGTTAGGGAGGGTTGTATGTGAAGACAAGTGTCAAAGCGGTGTTAGGGAGGAATGTACATGTAGTTGAGTGTCAAAGCAGTAGTTAGGGAGAACTGTACCTGGAGTCGAGTGTCCAAGCGGGTTTACGACTTCGGGTTAGGTAACTTTCATAACTATCAACTTCAGGCTCGTTTCAGCTATAAAAAAAATTATTTCTCCACCAAAGTCTGTAGTTTGTCAAATCGGGGTTAGGGAGGAATGTACGTGAATTTGAGTGTCAAAGCGGTGTTAGGGAGGAATGTACGTGAAGTCGAGTGTCAAAGCGGTGTTAGGGAGGAATGTATATGAAGTTGACTGTCAAAGTCGTGTTAGGGATGAATGTATGGGAAGTTGAGTGTCAAAGCGGTGTTAGGGACAAATGTACATGAAGGCGAGTGTCAAAGCGGTGTTAGGGAGGAATGTACGTGAAGTCGAGTGTCAAATCAGGGTTAGAGAGGGTGGTATGTGAAGACGAGTATCAAAGCGGTGTTAGGGAGGAATGTACGTGTAGCCGAGTGTCAAAGCGGTGTTAGGGAGGACTGTACCTGAAGTCGAGTGTCAAAGCGGGTTTAGGACTTAGGGTTAGGTAACTTTCATAACTATCTAGTTCAGGTTCGTTACAGCTATAAAAAAAATTATTTCTCCACCAAAGTCTGTAGTTTGTCAAATCAGGGTTAGGGAGAAATGTACGTGAATTCGAGTGTCAAAGCGGTGTTAGGGACAAATGTACCTGAAATCGAGTGGCAAAGCTGTATTAGGAAGGAATGTACGTGAAGTCGAGTGTCAAAGCAGGGTTAGGGAGTACTGTACCTGAAGTCGAGTGTCAAAGCGGGTTTAGGACTTAGGGTTAGGTCATAACTATCAAGTTCAGGTTCGTTTCAGCTATGAAAAAAAATATTTCTTCACCAAAGTCTGTAGTTTGTCAAATAGGGGTTAGGGAGGAATGCACATGAATTCGAGTGTCAAAGCGGTGTTAGGGACAAATGTACGTGAAGTTGAGTGTCAAAGCGGTGTTGGGGAGGAATGTACGTGAATTCGAGTCTCAAAGCAGGGTTAGAGAGGGTTGTATGTGAAGACGAGTGTCAAAGCGGTGTTAGGGAGGAATGTACGTGTAGCCGAGTTTCAGAGCGGTGTTAGGGAGGACTGTACCTGAAGTCGAGTGTCAAAGCGGGTTTACGACTCAGGGTTAGGTAACTTTCATAACTATCATGTTCAGGTTCGTTTCAGCGATAAAAAATTATTTCTCAACCAAAGACTAGTTATTTCTAAAATCGGGATTAGGGAGGAATGTACGTGAAGTTGAGTGTCAAAGCGGTGTTAGGGAGGAATGTATGTCAAGTTGACTATCAAAGTGGTTTTAGGGATGAATGTACGTGTAGCCGAGTTTCAGAGCGGTGTTACGGAGGACTGTACCTGAAGTCGAGTGTCAAAGCGGGTTTACGACGTGAATTCGAGTGTTAGGGAGGGTTGTATGTGAAGACAAGTGTCAAAGCGGTGTTAGGGAGGAATGTACATGTAGTTGAGTGTCAAAGCAGTAGTTAGGGAGAACTGTACCTGGAGTCGAGTGTCCAAGCGGGTTTACGACTTCGGGTTAGGTAACTTTCATAACTATCAACTTCAGGCTCGTTTCAGCTATAAAAAAAATTATTTCTCCACCAAAGTCTGTAGTTTGTCAAATCGGGGTTAGGGAGGAATGTACGTGAATTTGAGTGTCAAAGCGGTGTTAGGGAGGAATGTACGTGAAGTCGAGTGTCAAAGCGGTGTTAGGGAGGAATGTATATGAAGTTGACTGTCAAAGTCGTGTTAGGGATGAATGTATGGGAAGTTGAGTGTCAAAGCGGTGTTAGGGACAAATGTACATGAAGGCGAGTGTCAAAGCGGTGTTAGGGAGGAATGTACGTGAAGTCGAGTGTCAAATCAGGGTTAGAGAGGGTGGTATGTGAAGACGAGTATCAAAGCGGTGTTAGGGAGGAATGTACGTGTAGCCGAGTGTCAAAGCGGTGTTAGGGAGGACTGTACCTGAAGTCGAGTGTCAAAGCGGGTTTAGGACTTAGGGTTAGGTAACTTTCATAACTATCAAGTTCAGGTTCGTTACAGCTATAAAAAAAATTATTTCTCCACCAAAGTCTGTAGTTTGTCAAATCAGAGTTAGGGAGGAATGTGCGTGAATTCGAGTGTCAAAGCAGTGTTAGGGACAAATGTACTTGAAGTCGAGTGGCAAAGCGGTATTAGGAAGGAATGTACCTGAAGCTGAGTGTCAAAGCGGTGTTAGGGAGGAATGTACGTGTAGCCGAGTGTCAAAGCGGTGTTAGGGAGGACTGTACCTGAAGTCGAGTGTCAAAGCGGGTTCAGGACTTAGGGTTAGGTAACTTTCATAACTATCAAGTTCAGGTTCGTTTCAGCTATGAAAAAAATTATTTCTCCACCAAAGTCTGTAGTTTGCCAAATCGGGGTTAGGGAGGAATATACATGAATTTGAGTGTCAAAGCGGTGTTAGGGACAAATGTACGTTAAGTTGAGTGTCAAAGCGGTGTTACGGAGGAATGTACGTGAAGTCTAGTGTCAAAGCAAGGTTAGGGAGGGTTGTATGTGAAGACGAGTGTCAAAGCGGTGTTAGGGAGGAATGTACGTGTAGCCGAGTGTCAAAGCGGTGTTAGGGAGGAACGTCCATGAAGTAGAGTGTCAAAGCAGGGTTTACGACTCAGGGTTAGGTAACTTTCATAACTATCATGTTCAGGTTCGTTTCAGCGATAAAAATTATTTCTCAACCAAAAGACTAGTTATTTCTAAAATCGGGATTAGGGAGGAATGTACGTGAAGTTAGTGTCAAAGCGTTGTTAGGGAGGAATGTATCAGGTGATATCAAAGTGGGGAGGAATGTACGTGTAACCGAGTGTCAAAGCGGTGTTAGGGAGGACTGTACCTGAAGTCGAGTGTCAAAGCGGGTTTAGGACTTGGGGTTAGGTAACTTTCATAACTAAAATGTTCAGGTTCGTTTCAGCTATAAAAAGTCATTTCTCCACCAAAGACTACCTGTAGTTGTTTCTCAAATCGAGATTAGGGGGGAATGTACGTGAAGTTGAGTGTCAAAGCGGTGTTAGGGAGGAACGTATGTCAAGTTGACTATCAAAATGGTGTTAGGGATGAATGTACGTGAAGTTGAGTGTCAAAGCGGTGTTAGGAAGGAATGTATGTGAAGTCGAGTGTCAAAACGGTGTTAGAGAGGAATGTACGTGCAGTCGAGTGACAAAGCAGGGCTAGAGAGAAATGTTCGCAAAGTCGAGTGTCAAAGCGGTGTTAGGGAGGAATGTATGTGAAGTCGAGTGTCAAAACAGTTAAGGGGGAATGTATGTGAGGTCGAGTGTCGAAACAGGGTTATGGAGATATGTTCGTGAAGTCAAGTGTCAAAACGGTGTTACGGAGGAATGTACGTGAAGTCCAGTGTCGAAGTACAATATCCAAAGTGCCGTCTCCAATCGACCGCTGTAGAAAAGTATGCCCTACAAAGTACCGTCTCCAGTCTACCGCTGGGAAAAAGTATAATATCCAAAGTGCCGTCTTCGATCCACCACAGTAGAAACATATAGTCTCCAAATTACAAGCGTCTGGTCCGTCATTCATAATTCAGCCATCGTCCATTAGAGAATATCCGCGTCCATAATTCAAAGACCTTTTTCCATATTCCATATAACAGTATTAGCACCAAATTCGAAAAGACAATCATAGTATACATAAACATTGGCTTCTTTTCTGCAACAGAGAAGCGGTCAACAGTTTTCAATGATGCCGGCAAGACATCATGATGTTCCAAAAATATCAAATCCGTATCGCTGATCAGCATTCAAAGTACCGTCTCCAATCTACCCCTGCAGGAAAGTATGCCTGCAAAGTGCCGTCTTCAATCCACTCCTCTGCAAAAGTATAACATCCAAGAAGCACTATCAATCGATCGCTGTACAAAAGTATAGTCTCTGAAGTACCATCTCCAATCTACTGCTGCAGAAATGTACAATATTGAAAGTGCCTTCTCCAATCCACCGTTGTAGAAAAGTATGGTCCCCAAAGTACCGTCAAGTGGTCCCAAATAAGTCGATTGCTTTAAGGCAAGGGAGACTATTCTAACCACCGTCTCTATTCCACCGCTGAGGAAAAGAAGAAAGCTATCAAACCGCCGTTTCAATCTGTGACTAAATAATAATACTATCCAAAGTGCCATATCTACCGCTGAGCAAAAGTATAATATTCAAACCACCGTCTCCATTCCACCGCTGAGAAAAAGGAGAAGGCTATCAATCTACCATCTCAATCTGCCACTAACTAATAATACCATCCAAAGTGCCGTATCTACCACTGAGCAAAAGTATAATATTCAAACTACCGTCTTCATTCCACCGCAGAGGAAAAACTGCTTCAAAGCAATGGAGATGATTTAAACCACCGTCTCCATTCCACCGCTGAGGAAAAGGGGAAGGCTATCAAACTGCCGTCTCAATCTGTCGCTAAATAATAATACTATCCAAAGTGCCGTATCTACTGCTGAGCAAAAGTATAATATTCAAATTACCATCTTCATTCCAGCGCTGATGAAAAAGTGCTTGAAAGCAAGGGAGACGATTCAAACCACCATCTCCATTCCAATTTCCAACGCTGAGAAAAAGAAGCAGGCTATCAAACCGCCGTCTCAATCTGCCGCTAAATAATAACACTATCCAAAGTGCCGTATCTACCGCTGAGCAAAAGTATAATATTCAAACTACCATCTTCATTCCACCGCAGAGAAGAAACTGCTTCAAAGCAAGGGAGACAATTCAAACCATCGTCTCCATTCCACCGCTGAGGAAAAGGAGAAAGCTATCAAACCGCAGTCTCAATCTGCCGCTAAATAATCATATGACTCCAAAGTGCCGTATCTACCGCTGAGCAAAAGTATAATATTGAAAC
Organism: Hanleya hanleyi; assembly: GCA_036873755.1. Classification (NCBI taxonomy): domain Eukaryota; kingdom Metazoa; phylum Mollusca; class Polyplacophora; order Lepidopleurida; family Hanleyidae; genus Hanleya; species Hanleya hanleyi. The sequence goes on along the minus strand of JAVTVY010003412.1, from coordinate 1,509 downwards.
TACCGTCTTCATTTCACCGCTGATGATACTTCAATCTACCTCTGTGACAAAGTACCCAAAGTGCCGTCTTCAATCCACTGCTGTAGAAATGAATGGTCCCAGAGATTTCTCATGATCGCTTACATGAAGTATCGACCCAAAAAATATCACCATGGACGATCTTCCAAACACGAAATCCACCGCCATTTTAGAACACTCTCGCGTGACCCTGATTCTCTCACGTTAGGTTATTCTAAATTCAGGATTACAAGAGTCGAAAAAACTGAATCCGCTCACAGGCCCTAAAATTTGAAAAGTTTAGTTAACCTGAAAATAGGTTATGTGAAATTGACCCTAGGTAACCCATAGTTTGTTCCCCCACTTCTGAACTGCATAACATATCCAGGGGTTTTCCAAATAGGTTTGATTTTGTATGTAATAATAATCTCGTTCCCATAATCTAGCCCCTCTCTCAGCGTCCGATATTCGGACGCTGCTGTTGGCTTCCGGTGCCCTTGCCGCTGGCAAAAAAAATCATTACCCGGTGACCAATTTACGTCCTTACCACGTGTTGTGTAAAGAGTCCAATTTTGTGTGACTGGCAGACTTCTATCATTGGAATTGTGACCTCTATTTCTGAAATATTTCTCAAATTGAATTCCCATATACACGTTTTAATTTTAAAACAGTAGAACGTAAAGTTTCTCTACCATTCTGAACACTTTCGTTTTTCGGCTCGGCATCCAGTAGCCCAGGAATGGCTGTAGTCTCGAATGGCTCTGTAATCGTGTAGGGAAGAACAGCCACGCCCACCTACACAGCAAAGGTCTATAGCTAGGCAGATAAGAGGAAGTTGAGAGATTTTTACCCTGTTCATATAAACCCACAGAGCTATATATACACCTGGGCTGTATATTATCTAGTATCAGAGAGTGTATCAAAACGGACATGGGTTTCGCGTTCAATTATCTCCCCTCGACTGGGGCTCTTGTGTGTGAAGTTAACATAGAAACTCTGGTAAGTACAACCATTGCTTCGATCGGAAATGATTTTCAGGTTACAACAGGAGTTTAATAAAAATATGTCATTGTGACACAGAGTTTGGGTCATAATTTAGGTGAACGAATACGTGTTAACACTGTCGTCTTACAAGTGGCAATGCCCCTGGTAATATTTTCAACCATACTTACAATATATAATTCAATGAAAGTGTCGCTTTTAGTGTGTCGCTGTAGAAAATATACATATCTTATGAAGTGTCGTTTTAACAGTGTCAATGCGACAAGTGACAATGCCCCTGGTAATATTTTCAACCATACTTACAATAGATAATTCAATGAAAGTGTCGCTTTTAGTGTGTCGCTGTAGAAAATATACATATCTTATGAAGTGTCGTTTTAACACTGCCGTCTTACAAGTGGCAATGCCCCTAGTAATATTTTCAACCATACTTACAATATATAATTCAATGGAAGTGTCGCTTTTAGTGTGTCGCTGTAGAAAATATACATATCCTATGAAGTGTCATTT
>JAVTVY010003411.1:0-33691 GCA_036873755.1 Hanleya hanleyi | reverse complement strand
GAGTACATTGGCCCATTATGTGAAAAAGATGGCATCAGAATTCCACAGCTGTTCACGGGTGATAGAACAGAGCAACACGTATAATAAGTACGGTAACTGCGTGCTGCTGGAACTCAGACTCCTCATGAACAGGAAGCAGAATACATGGGCCAATTTTTGTCAGTGGTTAAAAACAAAAAAAACTTAAGTTAATGAGGTCCAAGAAGAATGAGAACTTCAAAATCTGCTTTCAACACCGTTTGTTCCATCTGAACATCCAGTGTGTAGCCCAACTGAATCTGCGAATAAAGCCCTGACAACAGAATTGAAAGTGGCACACAAAATGAACAGCAAATTGACCAAACGCTGTGAAGATTTGACAAACAAATTGTCATCAGCAAGGGAAGACCGAGAACTCAGTATCAGTGAACTAGATCATTTGGATGGAACTTTGAATTCTTTATTAGATCAGCTCGGCCAGGCAGAATGTGATAAGGAACAGCTATGGGGACAGTTAGATGTCATGCAGGACAGATATGAAAAATGTTGTGAAAAGCTCCATGAAGTACAAGATAGCAATACAAAGTGGAATAGCAGAAACTTCCGCAATCGAGAAGCCAGACGAGATGATAAACTATTAGAATACCAGAGTAAAGTCATAGCGCTTGCAAATGAAAATGAAGAAAGACAAAAAGAACAGGAGCGGCTGGAAATGAAACTCTCTGATAGACGTCATGCAGTTGGAGCCCTGCAAAAACAAGTTAGCTATTACAAAAACAAGGCCACACACTATAAATTAAAAGTTGAGCAACAGCAGTTTGATGTTTATCAAGCCGAAACCAGAGTGGCAAAAAGCAGGAGGAAATACAAGACTTAATGGAGAGGAATGCTGATCTGACAATGGATCGGTTGAATGTCCCAATCATGGTCGACGGTCGGTATAGTGATGAGCTGAGATCCACCATCATGCAGCTGCATAGCTTAGGCCTAGGGACGAAAAACATAGAGGAGGTTATCAGAATTGTGTCGAATCGACTCTTTGGTGTGAATTTGCCAAAGTTACCATCCCCAACAACAGTGAAGAAGTTCATTCTGGAATCAAATGTTCTGGGAAAGTTACAGGTTGGTCAGAGCTTGTTAGAGGGAACAAACAGCACACTACACTGTGATGGCACCACTGACCACCAGCACCATTATCTGGGATACCAGGTGTCACAGGCGGGATGCTCTCTGACAACGGGAATGGTAGAAACTGTGCATGGGGACACAGAAATACACATGGACCAGCTACAACAACTTCTGAAGGATTGTGTAGAAGTAATTGGTGGGACAACAGAAGAAAAGGTGAGCATGTTAAATACAATGGTGTTGTCTCTGAAAAACATGACGACCGATCAACACATAGTAAACAAGAAATTCAAAGAAGATCTCGAAGAAGTAAGACGCAAAGCTTTGGAAAAAACAAACAGTGAGTGGAACAACATGACAGCCGACAAACAGGAGCCCCTTTTTCCATAAATCAGTTCTTTTGTCTATTACACGGTCTCTTGGGCATTGCGGAGGCATGCGAGACTGCGCTGAAAGAGTACGAAGCCATCATCACACAAGATGACACGATAAAACTTGGCCGATACAAGCTCTCGGAAATGAAGAAAAGAGAGATGTCCTGCACAGCAGAGGCTATTAAGGCCGCCTGTGCCCTCTTTTCTTCATTAGGACATCCGGCTGCTGGGACTCCTCAGGATTTCAGTTCTTTTCTTCGCAACAAAGGTTTGTCCTGTTGTTTCAAAAAATACCAACACAGCCGTTTCAATATTTTGGGGGGAAATGCCGTTGCGTATGTACATCATTTGACTGACATCCGTCAGTTCTTTACGATCGACACCCACGACAACCAGTTGATACAGGCTGTGACTGCTGATGATGAAGACGATATACTGATGGCCTTGGTTGCATCGGTTGCATTATTACACAAATTCATCACTGGACCCTTCCACCGCATTATTCTTCAGACCGATATCGCCACACATATGCTTGATATGAACCAAATTCTTGTTGAAGTACAGTCAGCAATGGAAGCAATAAGCAAAGATCCTGGCCAGATCCTATCACCAGCATTTAAGGTATGTGAGGAGATGAAGCCTTTGGACGGAGGAATGTTTGCCAGCTGCAGTTCGATAAATTCATCTAAGAATATTGACATCACGCTGGAGTGCCTATCCCTCATATCCACGGCAGCAGTAGTAACATACACACGTCAGGTCAGACACCAGTTACCAGGTGGGAGACTTGGAGAAGACAATAAAAACCTGCGCGAAGAAACAGCATCTGTTCCAAAGTCAAATGCAATAGGGGAGAGCCAGTTTGCCCTGCTCAAACATTTGCACGCATTCAAGCCAAATGCTACTCTGCCACACATGGAGGCCACAATACTGTGGGCATACAATAAAACTGGATATTGGCTTGACCAAAAGACCCCAGAGGAGAGAGAAGAACTTTACAGGATCGCCCGCTCAAAAACATCAGAGTTTAAGTCCACATGGAAGAGTCGACAGCCAGCACTCCAGGAAGGCAGACTACTCACCATGAGGCAGAAAAAACAGAAGGAAGAAGAGAAAGCCAGGAAAGATAGCACAGCTAAACAGAAGGCTATTGATGATGTCCATAGTCAAGGGGGATAATGCAGAACACCAGAGGATGTAGATACATTGATTGGGAAATGTACAACAAGTAAAGAAATAACCTTGGCCTTAAAAACTCAGCTGTCTTATTACAAGAGGATCATTACCCCGGCCTTTGTGAAAGCAAACCGCTTCTTCATCACCTGTAAAGGCAAAGCACTACCCAATAGCAAATTGGAGGAGAATTTGAAGTTTGTTATCAGCCAGCATAACCTAAATTTGAATGCCCCGGAGCCCTCAGCATCAATGTCATCCATTCCAGCAAAAGAAGACCGGCAGACAAGCATAACCCAAACCAAATAAATTCTGCTGTGCAACTACGCATCATCGGTTCCATCAGGTTCTAAGGGTCCTGTGAGGGGGAAAAAAGGAAGGGACCTATGCCAGAGTTGGTAGGCAAACGTATTAGGCACCAATGGACAGTGAATAAACGAAAGAAGTGGTGCAATGGAGATGTCCTCAGGAAATGTCTGCCCGGTGAAGTCCCGACCTTCCCAGAAGACCAGTGTTCATTGGTTGCCTGTGACCAGTTTGATGTGAAATATGATGACGATGATGTGGTGTACAAACTCTGCCTGGAAAAAGATTGGATCCGGGAAGAAATTGAAATTGTAGAAGACAATCAAAGTTAAGGTATACAAGATGCGGCTATACATTTTTTACTGCTGCACATCACGTCAGAGTGAAAGTTCCCTGCACTGAGAGAGATGGAAGCACATACCCTGATGTTATTTTTGAACATTTGAGTAAAAGTCACGCACACAGTTCATTTTCACCTACACAGCACCAAACGTTTCAAGGCCTCACAGGCAACAACCTTGCACATTATACGACTAATAGTAATACATCACACCAATGTTTTCAAAAATGAAAAGTACATTGGTGGAAGCGACATGTATGCACAAAGCACACACCACCCTCCGTATGTTACCATTGGTGGCGGAAGTACTAACATATACTAATATAGTTGCGATATAAAAGTAATGAAATGTCAATAAATGCAATTATTCAGCATTAAAGTAGGTTCCCATACCTAAAAGACTTATCGCCATGGCTAAATACTGTGAATGAGTCCCGTTATGAATAAATATACCATAATTTAATTTTGAACAGGGGAGATAATAACAATGAGAGCAATGGTATGGGACCGTGGAACAATAGCATGGGAGCAAACTCTGTAACAGAAACTTGGATTATTCCTCCTGAAAATACACAGTATTCAGGTGTATTATGTGGAGATTAATATATTAATATATTTCTTTTGTCAGGTGATTTGCTGTAACGAAAGTGTGAACCAGACGCACCACCCAACTTCTTCATCCTTTTGTATATCTGTGTCCACCTGTATATATGAGGTATGTAATCTTGAAATTATAGCCATTTACCATATTGCATTAACTCATTTTATTATGTTCTAATCCCACATAGCCTGCTCACCAAATGTCTTTACTTTGGTGTCGAATCTCTTCAGCGACATGGTCATTGTACATCTGTATGCACTTTGGAGAAGGATAACACATGACTCACGATTACAAACTATCCTTTTAATATCTTAATTTTACATTTCATTTCATAGTGTTGTCTTCAATGCATCAATCATGTAAGCATACTGTCCAGTAGCATATTTGTTGCATTAAAACTTTGCATTTTCTTTCCTGCAGTTGTTTCTACCCTGGTTTTGTGTATTGATGTATATATTAGCCCCCCGCCTATACTACAGGTAAGTGCAATCCTAAAGAAAATTGAGGTAATTTAATTTTAAACTGGGGAGATAATACCATATAAGCAACAGATGACAGGTGAATATTACCAATTACTAATCAACTGGATGCAATGCCAGAGTTCAGGTTATTACATTGGACCTTTTTCACTTCATTTGCAGATGTTGCTGTGTGATAATAACTGTCATTCTTTCTGTCATGCCATACCTTCCCGTCCTGATATTATGGTGGGTGTACACAACTTTTAATTCCTTTTTTGGCTCTATCTTCCAATTTGCAATTAGGTATAATGAAAATTGAATACATGAATCCAGTGGATGCAATTACAGACATATCAATTATTACATTGGAGCTCATCCCCCTTTTTTCAGACGCTGGTGTGTGGAATAGTCATTACTGCTGTTATTCCTCCCCCTCGTTGCTAGTAAGGTACGTGTACACTGTGTTGAGTTATATTTCTGCTGACATTCCTCCTCCTCTTTGCTATTAAGGTAGGTATATAATGACATGAATTATTTTTCTGCAATATCTCTATTCCCATTAAATAGATGCATTTACAATTATTGCACTGAAGCTTATTCATTTTCTTTCCAGATGTTGCTATGTGAATTTGCATAATTCGTTCTGCTATACCTCCTCTCCTTGTTATTAAGGTAGGTGTCCACTACTTTAAATTCCTTGTTCCTCTCTTGTATTTTGCAATAAATAGATGCAATAAAAAATAGTTCCAATTAGTACATGACAGCTGATTCATGTCTTTTTCAGATGGGTTTTTTGGTGGAATTACCAGGGTCATTGGTGGCATACCTCCCCCTCTGTGAGAGTAAGGTAAGTCTAACCATTCACTTGATAACGACATGTGGAAACATGTTGAAACTGTTGTGTTTTTATAAACCAAGAAGTTGTTATCCATAAGTAATTCTTAGTCTTCATTCTACATCCAGCTTCTAAATGCCACTTAAAGAAGTAAGTCTAACCTAATTTTCATCCATAGTCTCCTATCTCCCACTTTGCAATCAAGTGTGTGCGATGACTGACAATATAGTTCAATGCATTGGAGGTTATCCACTTCTTTTCCAGATATCGCTGTGTGAAATTATGATTGCTGCCTTCCCCCTCCCCCTCTGGGATACAGAGGTAGGTCTATCATAGCATGAATTCTTTTTCAGATATGTTCCAAAGAAGTACATTCATTTACACACAATTCAAATTGTTATATTAGTCCTTATTCAATTTTTTTAGATGCTGTATGTGGAATGATGTCATTATTGCTGTTATTTAGGTTATTGTAAATTTTTAATCAAGGGAGATAATAATTATGGTAGGAGCAGTATGAGAGCATGAAACAATAGCATGGGAGCAAACTCTGTAACTGAAACTTGGATTATCCATCCTTTCATGAGCTGGTTCATTTCTTTTTCATGTGTTCCTTCGTGAAATCACTTGAGTCATTATTGCTGCCATATCTCACTTTCTTGGTCTTAAAATACGTGTACAGTAGTTCAAATTCCATTTCTGTTTTCCAATTTGCATGCAATTACAGATACTTCAAAGGATTAGATTTAATCGTATTATTCTTTCAGATGCTGCGCTGTGAAATTGTCATTTTTCCAGCCATACCTCCTCCTTTTTATTAAGGTATACATAGACTACTTTTACTTTCTGTTCTGTCATTTTCCAATTTGCAGGAAAGTGCTAGTAATGACAAACACTACATATCATTACAATGGAGATTATTCAGTTTTCCAGATGTCTGAAATTATTGTTATTGTTGAGGCAATTTCTCCCTTTCTGTGATACTAAGGCAGGTATATCATAGCATGACTTCCTCTTTTCATAAGTCTCAAGTTTCAAAAAAAGTACATGCAATGACAATTCCAGTGATTATATAGCAGCTTATTGACTTCTTTTTCAGATGTTGATGTGTGGAATTGCTTGCCATTGTTGTCTGCATTCCTTCTCCTGTAAGAAAGTAAAGTAGGTGACAGTCATTAGAGATACTTTTCTTAAAGCTCTCAATTTCTAATAGATACAAAGACAGACAATTCCAGTGATTATATAGGAGCTTATTGACTTCTTTTTCAGATGTTGATGTGTGGAATTGCTTTCCATTGCTGTCTGCATTCCTTCTCCTGTATGAAATTAAGGTAGGTGACAGTCATTAGAGATACTTTTCTTAAATCTCTCAATTTCTAATAGATACAATGACAGACAATTCTAATGATTATACTGAACCATGTATATTGATTTTTTTCAGATGTTTGTGTGTGGATGTCATTATTGTCTCCATTCCCTTCCCTCTTGGAAATTAAGGTAGGTATATAGAAATAAGAAATCCTTTTCTCTAATCTCTCGAATTCCAATAAAGTGCATGCAATGACAGGCAATTCCAATGATTATATAGGAGCCTATTGACTTTTTTTCAGATGTTGATGTTAATGTTGATGTGTGGAATTGATTCCCCTCTATGAAATTAAGGTAGGTGTACAATAGTTTGAAATCCTTTTCTGAAACCTCTCAACTTCAAATAAAGTAGATGCCAAAACAGACAATTCAGATTATAACATTTCATCTTATTGACTTTTGCAGATGTTGCTGTGCGGAGTTATTGTTAATACTTTTGTCATTTCTCCTCTGTCATATTGGGGTAGGTATACAATAGCATGCATTTATTCTGATATCTCTTAATTTCATTTATTTTGAAGTTTATTCATTATTTCAGATATTAGAGTATGGAAATATTAAGTAAATATTTGGGGAAGCAGACATTTAGAGTAAAATGGGGCATAATATTACAGTACAGTTATCTTCCCTAATCATGTTACTTGTAGCAATTGTACATACCTTCTGTTCAAATAAATATCAATACTGCATATTTTTCCATCACAAGACAAAAATAGAAATTACATGCGAACTTCCCATTTGGCAAAATATAAAATTCAAATTTATATCCCCAGAATAGTTTACAAAATAGAGGATGATATTTTCAATCATATAATAATTCATCTAGGGGATTGTGGTTATTAGGTTTCTCAGAAAATGTGTCAGATATATCTATGAGGTCAACCTGACAATACTTATTCCACCATTGCTGTCTTGTAGGTTGTATACAATTGGCTGACATATGTGTTTATCCTTGTACACCCTCATGACATTTGACTACGCCGAATAGTGATGACATGGAAATCCAGGGGTCAGTGGGAAGCAGTTGCTGGGTCATTTGGCCTGGAGAGCCAGTTACCCTGGCATACCATTTCTGAATTTTGGTTAATTGCTTCTTTTCCTTTACCTCAGCCTTTCAATTTTTTGAGTTTTTTACTCAAGTTTGATATTTATTAACTTCTTGGAGTTTAGTTCTCTATAATGAAGCAATACAAATCCAGCTAGCTAAGAGTTTTATCTGGTTTTGTGTTCATTGAAATTGGACTCTGCTCCATCCTCCATCTTGGACTACCAAAAGTGTTATGTATTTTTCAGAGTAACTCGAGGCTGTAATTGGTTGGTCAAGCTCACCACATGTCTTTAACCACTTCTTTTGCACACTCACTGCCCCGGTTAATGAGTACAATATGGTATTTGATACCCAGATGCAGTTTTAAAAAGGACCTGACTACCCTAGGTGCAGAGACATTCAATAAATCTATCTGGGCAACATCTTATTAGAGTAGACCATAATTCAAAATCAATCTCTTTGCTAAACCGAACACATATCAACTCCAAACAACTACCACTGGCCTTCAATTATTCGTCATGTGCAATAGGCGGGTAATTTTTTTGAAAAAACAAGTCACTTCTCTGGCAGAGGTTGGCTGAAGACAGTGGCCCGGTGCCGAGACAGCCTGATCCATGAGCAGATGGAACATCACTACGCTAACGCGTTTCGGCTGGTGTAAGTCTTCAAACCTAGTGCACGTGCCTGAAACTGTCATGGGTGTTTAAAAATACGTGATTAATAAATAATGTGCACACTGTCGTGTTTGGGAAACGATTGGAATCTATCTGGCCTTAGAGTGGAAGGGGAGCGACCACTAAAGCTCCTGAATTATGGAAAATTGAGAGCTGAAGTGTCATGACATGACCATAAAACAGCCAGCTTATTCGCATTAAACTTCCATGCAGCAGCAAAGCATCATTAGTAATTTTGAAATGACGCTGTCAATGGTATAATCCGATCTTAGATCATATTTTTCCAAAGTAAAGCATTTTTCGGCCATGGAGAATCTGAATAGACTATATTTATCACCAAATGAATTTCTCCGTCTTCTTAGCAGCTTTTGCAGAAAAAATCGCAAATATGAACAAGTCCAAAGCTCAATCCATAAAATGTCGGGGACTGCATATTTTGCTCTCTGAAGAGAGCGCGGAAGAAATTAACTTTAACGCCCTGTTCAGCAATATTTTAGCTAAATAGCGACAAACAACATTGATCTCTGTCTAAAGATAAAATATCTAACAACAAAATAGATCACAAATCAATGATTGTAAAACAATCCTTAATCAGCTTTCTTGTGAAATTTTTTATCAGTGTCAAGCTTATTTTGATGAACAGACCAGTAATCACAGTGTCAACATGTGGGTGTCTTGTCTTCAGGGCTTCGGTTTGCTCTTGTCAGCTTATTGCCCAAGAAAACACCAACATTCATGGGGCTTGTCAACTGATTGGAAATTTCCCATTAGCAAAGCACAAACCATCAGATCTTACAAGATTTTCAAACTAAGTTATCACAGAGGTGACATTTCTCAATTCAATTCCATATGATATGGTACGAAAAAGCACTATAAGCTGATATAAAATAATAAGTGAATAGTTCTCTCGGAATAATAACTCTCCTTTCCATTTTCAGCCTGACAAAAATATCACCCTCATTATTAGACCTGCAATTAGTGTACCTTTCTGAACATGTTAACCAATACACAAAGATCACATGGCTGGACCCCAATGTTTTATATGTAAAATATTCCCAAACAAAGGGAATAGAAATCAATGAGTCATTTTCACCATCGCTGTGATTTAGTCTGGTGTAATTCAAAGACAACACAGGTTTATTAGAGCACCTCAACTTGCTAAGGCTCAGGAAGAAACTATATGCAGATCACTTTTAGAATCACAAAGGTGGGTTTAGTCTTAACTATTCAGGGACAGCTTTACAAATCTCATTCCGCTTTCACTGGACATGTTCCGGTTCTGAGTTATGCAGATCCCAATTTTCAACACTCGCTTTAGCGTTTTTCCCATGAAATCCGCGTTCGTTACTCTTTTTGGGGTACCGACATTATCCCCCAACGACAGTTTCAGTAGCGACATTTTTTCCTACCGATATTTCCCTCACGACAGTATCCCCACACGACATTTTCCCCACCCTAATATTACGTGCTAATATGCGAACGCGAACTTAGACAGAGCGTGTGTCCAAATGAGATCTGTACCCTTACTACCTTAGTGATTGAAAAGTTTGTTGCCGAATTGACTAACTTCCGGTTTCATGGTGGGTTCCATCTTGAATTCTGTGATTTGATGCATGACGGGAGGTACGATTTTCTCTGTAAATCTGGAAATCATACGCACAATTCAATTCAATTCAATTCACTTTATTGTACCAAACACCCAACATAGGGCAGTGCACAAATTACTCTAACACAATAACTCAACAACAGAATAATAGGACTAGAATGAAGACTAGCTCATGGAACTAATACATGTATGCTAGAATGGAACACTTATGTAACCTTATGAAAATTTTGTATATATACATAGGCCTACACATGTGCATGTAGCAGGAAATATATACTACAATATACTGTTTTACTGAAGAGCTGCAACACGTATTCGGTTGAACTCTGCTATATGATGACATATAATATTACATAATATAGGGACCTCATTGCGAAAAATGTATAAGAATCTCTCCATATCTCCCAGAGCAAGAAACTCACTCTCTTCGTCTATAATTGAGGAGAACAGAGACTGTCGCGTAGACGAGTACTTGTGACATTGTATAAAGTGAAACTCATCTTCAACACAGTTTGGGCAGAATGGACAGTATCTATTCTCTGGAGCGATTGAAGTGTATCTACCCTTTTCAATCATTAGACTATGGTTACTTAAACAGAGCCCGCTAAAGGTTTGTCGATATTTAAAGCAAGCAGTGTGTAACAAGTATGGTTCAGTTTCTATTACTGATTTTACATTGCGATATGTTCTTAATTTATTACCACTGCCTTTATTGACATTGTCATTAAAAAGAAGTTGTATAAAATGATTAGTCATAAGATCTGCTGTTTTCTCTTTACTTGACACTAGTTTCACAGATAGTGGGGTAGTCTGTGATGTTGTGATGTTCCAGTTATCTAACTCCTCGAATAGTTTTTTAATATTACTAAGCCAACAACTTTTGTTATTGGATGATAAAGTTTGACAAGCTCTATATGCATGGGAGATAAGTCTGCTTGTTTGGCACAATGATAACCTGTGTTGATATTTCGTAACGGCAGTAAGAATATCTCTTAGTAAAGGATATTCTCCTAATTCAGCTCTAACAGCCCAGTTAGAAGCTCTTTTATTGACACCGAGTATGTATTTGCAGAATTTTATGTGTACAGCCTCAACTGCCAACCTGTCATAGTGAAAGAAGGACTTGAGGGAGGCTGACCACACTTCACAACAATACAATAATACAGGTTTTAATGACATGGTGGAATAGTTTGAGACTGACTTTAACAGGTGGACCATGTTTGAGAATGGTGTGATATAGGTGATTAAGGCACTTCATACCTTTCTTTTGCAGTTGTTGAACTACACTTGTGAAGGTACCCCTGCTGCTGATAAGCAGCCCAAGGTAGTTAAATTCGACCACGTTATTAAGCGATACAGTTCCCAGGGTGAAAGATGGGGCAGGTTTCTTTAGGGTGCCTTTACTTATAGTCATAGTTACAGTTTTGTCTATGTTAATAGGTAGGAAGTTAGACAATGAGTAATTTGATAGGCAGTCCAGACTATGCTGAAGTCCTGTAGGGGATTCAGACAATAAAACCAAATCGTCTGCGAACAGTAGAAGATTTAACCTGATGGAATCTAATTCCACGGGGTCACATCTGCTATTAAATACATCCTTAATATCATCAATAAATATATTAAAAAATGTAGGGGAGAGGCTGCACTATGTGAGTGAATTGTGGGTGAAAGATCCTTTGATGTAATTACGCGGTACGAAACGTTATCATACATAGACTTGATCACTTTGAGACTATTCCCAGTGATACCTTTTCTTTTGAGTTTTTCAATCAGAAGGGAATGATCTATCCTGTCAAAAGCTTTTTGAAAATCTACAAAGGCAAAGTACAAACGCTTATTTTTAGATAAATATGTGTCTATGATTGTTTTTAATATGAAAATATTATCAGTTGTCCTGTGATCAGACCTGAAACCACCCTGATTTATGCTAAGTGGGTGCTGTGCCTCTAGAAAAGGATGTGTTCGCTTTAGATGGACATTTTTACCTCCGTCGATCAGACGGAGGTCTAGGAGCGCAACGTGAAATCTCCCGCCAAATAATTGTCATATGGGGAACCCACGACTCATAGTATTTCCAATAGGGGTCGTCATGGTTCCCGACGAAATCTTGAATCTTTTCTTTGGACACAAATGAATGCTTACGTTACAAAAGGTGTGTATCCTTTGCAGCGCTTCCACCGGGTCTCTTTATTCGAGGGTACTAAATTCGCGCGTGTACTTATAGCTTCGCGCTGGTACAGATGGCCGGTATGCGACGAAGACAAACCTGCGCTTTCATAAAAAGTAAATTTTCACGAAAGAAAAACTCGCATTCCAGATAGTATAATTGGAAACTTCCTCGAGAATCTCTGAATCGGCAAAAAGATAAAGGACGAGTGTCATTCACCAGGATGCGAGTCGGAAGTGAGAAGTCAAATTCAAAGTCAGAGGTCAAAAACGTAAAACTCCGAAGAACTCTCTCGGCTTTTTCTTTTCTTTTTTTTTTTAGTTGGGGGGTGAGGGTTGGGGAGATAGCGACTGAAAAAATATATCTTCCCATGCTTCAATCGTTATCTGTGAATCCGATCAACAACCTAGCCGGATAATCTGTCAAAAATTATCCGTCGTCTGGGTAAGGTTGAAGGGTCATCGGAAGCTCGAACTGTGATACAGGCAAAAACTGTTGTTGTTGTAGTCTGGAAAAATAACTCTGCCTCACGAGGCGCTCTCTCGGCTTTTTCTTTTCCTTTTGTTTGAAGATGGAAGGGGGGGGGAGATAGCGACTGGAAATATATATCTTCCCATGATACTTCAATCGTGCGCTCATGAATTCCACGGAAAAGCGGACATTGCTAAACAGCCCTTTTTCGCATAAAATTCACTCCACATTCTGTCGTAGACCCTATATTAGCATGCTGTTTGTTCTATTCGCTTCCTATGATCCCCGGGAACAAGCCAGTAATAGAGAAGATGTGTTTTAATAGCGAAATATTTTTCCCGCAATTTTTTAACATGAAGAACTCGGGAAATTCTAAATTGTCAAAGAAGAAAAATTGCACTTTACTGAAAACTATACTATTTTGAAACATCTGCAGAAAAGATATGCATGTGGCGGGAGCTGTATACCTTAGTAAAAATAAGAGGTCAGAGTTTTAATTTTCTAAGTAGAAGAGATAAATTCACTCTAGGAATATTTTTTTGAAGAAAATGTGTAATTAATAAAGCACTTTTACCGATAAGATTTAAAAAGCGCACTCGTGATTCCATCACGATTTTTTGTCGATTCCGTCACGGACTAGATTTAACCCCTGGGATGATCCAGTCGCGTTTTTCTCACGATGAAAAAAATCTTATCATCCTTGGGTACTGTATGTTAGTAAGAGATGTCATATAAGAATAGTCAGATTGAAACAGAGCAGCAAAAAAATAGACAAGCAACACTAGTCAAGAGTCATGTCCGTTTCAGGTGATTCCGTCACGAACATTTCGAAGCATGATTTACTGAAAATGCTGGATCATCTGTAGATTTTCATGGATCCGTAAACAGATGTCATATAGAATAGCAAACTAAACTTGAAACTACATGGGTATGACCACGGAACTTCCGAGTACATGACTTTGAATAAAGAAAAAGTCTTCCCAACGGTGATTCCGTCACGGTGGAATTCATGATCTGTGAATCCGATCAACAACCTAGCCGGACAATCTGTCAAAAATTATCCGTCGTCTGGGTAAGGGTGAAGGGTAATCGGAAGCTCGGACTGTGATACAGGCAAAAACTGTTGTTGTTGTAGTCTAGAAAAATAACTGGCATGCACTCTATGGAGAAGGGCATCGTGAGGCACAAAGTGCAATTCTTTGTTGTTGTTTATCTGCAAATCCGCTCAACTCGATGGGTATCTTTCACTTGTTCTCACAGTTGCCTGGCCTGTGTGATATTGGGTGGTCGAAGTCTACGTATAGTTGTTTTCAATAAATTATGGAAATTAATATAAACATATATTTTTTTAAATAGATTTTTTTATAAGTGTATTTCTCTTTCATCTTTGGCTCAATTAAAATCATTCTCTAAAATGTGAAGCCGAGTTAATACAGTTTTTAATTATCTACCAAACCCTGTCCTCTATGACATAGAATAAAAGAGAAGTTGGGAATAGAACCGCTCAACACAGTCATTTCTAAACATCAAGTTGTACATAAGTATTTTTACTTACTCTGTACAAGCTGAGGGCATTTTTGTGGCTTTTGAAAATTTTGAGATTTTTGCGAGTCTGTCCATATTTAACTAAGCGACGTCCAAGCGAGCTAATGTACGCGCGTTATATTCATATCAAGTATGGTGCGGCTTGTGTTCAATGAGGCTTGGAATGTTTATACAATTAATTTTCTTCTCACTGTTACACAATAAATATTTGCTGCGTGGAATCCAGTCATTTGTTCCATAGGGGCAATATTCTCATCAGCCATCACCATTCAATGTGAATGTGATACATGTACAAGTCCATGGTCATTGATACAGTAAGGTGAAGGCGAAGGTGACCTGTAACACCAGTATACAAAATTATACCGAGCGCATTGAATCCTCATCATATGATGTTGAGACAGATCAGAACGAAGTGTCGGTAAAATCAGGTGTGTTTTGAAGAGCATTCTCTCATCAATGATGATGCTATACTGTACACATACAAAATATGAAGTGTTGCTGTGTTGGGCCTATAGCACAAAATCACAAGCAAGTTGGTACAACTAGGCACACAGGGTCTCATTTCTGTCGCTAACGTGTTGATTTGGGTGAGGGGATCCTCTCATGGGGAGGTGTGGGTGGGATGGGGCCTAATGTCTCAAGCACTTTTCCAGGTTTTCCATCAATATACTCTATTCCATACCCCAATATTTCAAGCACGTCAAATCAAACAAAAATTATTTGCTGGGAATGTGACTTTCACATCCCTGTCTGGACATGCTAGTGAGGAACCCTCAATCCCAGATTAATTACCATTGATGAAGCTAACGTCCAACAAATGCAAAATTGAGCTTGGCATCCGGCCGTATGTTATTCAGTGATGTATTACGCTACGGACCCTGTTGCCTCGACGGAGGTCTTTGCGCTCATCCAGCGCTTGTTTCTTATAGCGCCCTGTCAGAAAGACGTTTATATTCTCAAAACTATAGAGGAAAACTATTGAAATTTCCGTGTTTTTTTTCCAAACCACCGATAAACCGCACATTGTACGATTCTGTAGGTTTATCAAGATATGCAAAACATGGTGTCGTCGATTTAAGTTGCATACTATACATTGATATTCATCTGTATACTGTAGGGTTGACCAGTGTTTATCACACGAGGACTACATAACTTTTAAACATTGAAAATTCATTTCGGTCCATTGCGAGGGAAAATGCAACAATCGGAAGTTGTATTTTTCTGTTTTTGCAATTCCGTTATCTACCTTCATTATAGATTCAGATTTCAGATTTGTTTATTGCCAAGCTATGCCATTAAGGTCAAATGCAAGACATACAAACAATCATGGGAACAAGAATCAATAAGAAACACTGGAGAAACAGTAAATATAACAATATCCCACCGGGTAAAGGATATTTAGTGCCATACGGCATAAAATAAAGCACCTTATAATATGACTATACTATACAGTCGATATATAGTTATATGTAGTTTTCTCGTGTGCCACCATGTGAAAACGCGTGAATAAACTGAACTGAGCTGACGTAAACCCAGTTTTCAGCTTGTGCAGGTTGCATTTGCTTTGGTATCGTCATATTGCATATGTCCTACAGGTATATATGCGATATATTGGTTCTAAAATATACCGCACTGCAGGGATGTCCGTGCCCTAAATCGCCGACTGGACACATCGAGATTGTTTTCGAGCCCTCAAACCTAAATATCTGAATACAACCATATTATTTCAGGGAATAGTAAACTCGTGTTCGGCATGACAGAATTATGCCATCAGATTCCAAAAACACCGGTAGAAAAAAAATAGGAAAATTCTACAGCTGAGTAAACACCGCTTTTATCGTTCACACCTTAACACTTCATGATCTGCGACATGTTGGAATGACGTTTTTTATGTAGATGGTGCTGCGACAAAAATGCCTTGTCATCCGGGCTCTATCCCATAAGGTAAAGCATTAAACAACAACAACGGCAGCATTAGCAGCGTTTCTTCTACCGCTATCGGGTGATGTGGCCTGATATTTCTGCTTCAGAAAGAGAGCTCGTGAAATCATATGCACAATGCCACATGTCAACCTATATATCAATTCGACATTCATATATCACGATAACTATCAACTACGTCACAGGAATAATGTCAGGTGATATTTCAAGGATTTTCATTGGCTAACGACTCTCAGGCTTGTTATAATGGCGACTTCCACGGATTCTTGATCTGGGCAATAGCTCTTGATGTTCAAAACATACTCATTCATTCGGAATTACTGGAAAAGCTGATTTGTTTTGTTTTTGGAATACTATAATGATATAGTTCTTTCGATATTAATATGCATCGCCTTAGGGGTTTCCATTCCTTTCAACATATTTAGAATATTCTTGTCTTTCGCCTGATCGCTTTCCGGCATGTATTATCAGGAAATATATTTCAGGACAGTTTCAACAGTAAGGTCACAGTGCGCATGCATGGAACCTATGTAGTATTGTTTGCCGCTCCCTTCAATTTAGTATAAAGTTTCGCTACTCCTCAAGAAAGTGGCCTAAAGCTTTTCACCCGATATATTAGTATCGAGCCCAACCAGATCATGCAACAATACGTTCATTGCATGCTTTGATTAGCTAAATAATATATAGCCCTCACGAGTATGAGGGCTACAGGTCGGTCCCAGTCACCTCAAGCGAGGGTTTTAGATAATTTTATTACGAATCACCCACCACTGAAACTGTCGTACATCTAATCTCTATTCCCTCCTGCGCACTATTTTAAAATCTTGCGCACTATTGTGAAATAGTAACGCATATATTGCCGTCTGAATGTTCCAGTCGACAACTTCCACTTTTTACGCGCCATGTTCAATTGCAAACGGCCAGCACACATATACCGTGACGTCACCAACATGGCGCGTAGAGAGTTGAAGTTTTCGACTGGTAAATTCGGACGGGGATATATGCGTCACTATTTCACAATAGTGTGCACGATTTTAAAATACTGCGCAGGAGGGGATAGAGATTAGATGTACGGCAGTTTCAGAGGTGGGTGATTCGTAATAAAATTATATAAAACCCTCGTTGAAGGTGACTGGGGCCGACCTATAGCCCTCATACTCGTGAGGGCTATATATTATTTACCTAGCGTTTATTTCAGACCGGGCTCTGCCCAAGATTTATCGGAAATGTACTTTTCAAACATGGCACATCGGCATAACTACATGGATAGTATATCAACATGTCAGCCAAGTTTGTTTGATCGGGCCATTTTATAGGCCAATGTAGTCTATTATTTCCCCTCTTCAAATCGGGAAGTATGTGGTGAATATGTTATGCAGCTTAGCTGTCTGACTCTCAAGATATACATATCAAGTGGTCGCCCGAATTGTATTACACATATGCACACGAACCATGATTTACAAAATAAATCCTGAATAAGTGTTTTGTGCATCCTACTTTTCTTAACTAGACCAATATTTTCCTGGTGCCATGTTTACTCACAGACCCAATTTGACTGAAATGAAGCCATCTAGGATCACTCGATATCTACTACTTCATGGTCGAAGACACTGCTCTGAACTCTAGAAGGATTTGCCTGAAAGTATATGTGATGAGAAAAAAAAACGCTTGTGTGACTCACACTGAAACATTAATATAAAGAAAACCATGGTCGATTGCATAAAAATGGATTCATGAATAATCAAACTGCCGCTTGGCAAATTTGTTTTATTCTTTGGTTTTATCTTGTAGTCAATCATACGACACCCCAAACCAAAACCATTTTTGTTTCATTCAAATAATGGTCAGAAAATTCTCATTGTAAATGCCTTCCGAATTCCAAAAGAGTCCAGGGAGTACATTTTGAGCAATCGTGAATCCATTTGTACACATGTGACCATCGCAACTGTTTCAAGATTGATATTTGGGTCTGTAGGTTTAAAAAAAAAAATGCAGGTTTTCGACCCAAAACAAAAGTCTAGAGGTAATTTTTCGCTTATCCTTTGCCGAATTTCAGCCACCACTGCAATAGTTCTCCTTTACGTTTAAGCGACCACGTTGAACCGTTATCTCAAGTGAAAGCTCACATATTTGCAGAAATGTCACCTAATATCTGCCAGTATCACGTTGAAATGTTCGCTTTGTATTTTATTGTGAATCACTGTTCAACCTTATCAAGATCAACAGATTTACTCGGATAAGTCGTCAGAGTTTTTGTATGAGGAAGCATCGTGACGACTTTTCGAATTCCCGCCATAAATTATGTGTAGTATGTTTAAGTCATCTCGACAAGGAAGTAAAGTTATACTAGAGGCCACGGTCACACTTGAACCCATCGGCCTAGTGTAAACGATCTATCCCTTTCACGTCGCCAACAAGTTGCTGGTAAACTGACTTTAATTGGAATATATGCGGCATAAAATTGAAGATGGAGTAAATGATGGTCTGTATACAAAACTGAGGAAATACTTATGGAGTGTGTATGGATTGCGACTTTTGATACGTGCCGGTGGAATATGTTGAAAGGAAATGCAATCATATGGCTAATTGGGAAAAAGTCAAAGATAGTTTAGCTAACTGTAGGGTAAATGTTGAAAACAAAATTGTTTTGTTCGTTCACATCACTGTGACAATGGAAAATTGTTGCTGCACTGATATGAAAGGACATATATATTTTCTGAGTACAGACGTTTGTTGCTATAGCCGCTTCATTACTCTGCTGTAGTCATAAACGTTTACTCCATTAATGTGCACATAGCTTACTGAATCATAGTTTTTGTTTTGATACATGATGATGGTCCATTATATGGAGGAGAATAGAACAATTATGTGTATACAGGGCATGTGCATGAAAAACAATCCTAATCGACATCTTGTAGATAGATATCGGCAAGCAGAATTATCACCCTACTGATTCAACAAGTATGATTGTAGGTGAATGCACCAGTCCATGTGTCATGCGACCATGAACTGTAGATTGGATCACTTCACATTGAAGCCGGATAACAGCTGCAATGTTATAATGAGGCAACATATGACTGTATATCAGATATGTCGACAGTCCATTTGTCTTGGCAACGGTTCATTTGGCGAATCATTGGCCAAGGTTACACGGTTCACGCCAGTTCGGACTGACCGTATTTTGACCTACCATGGACTGTCGATCGGTCCGATGATAATACCATGGACTGTCGTCATATCAGACAGACAGAGAATAAACTATTAATGGTTCACATTCCTCTTAAACACGCACAAGTAAAAGGAATCGAGAGATGAATGAGTCAGTGATACATGAGGCAGGTAGTAAGTTCCCACGTGTTCATTTTGTGCTCATTTCCGCACACTATACTTCGATGCTACTACCTACCATGGACTGTCCATCAACACCTAAAAACACCTCTCGCCGCAAAAATGTTTAAAATTTTTGTTAACTTGAAATAGTAATAACCCTACATTTGGTGACAATATAGTACGATATCTCTCCATCCAAAAATGACTGGACACCAGTAACCATACCTGTCATCGATATGCTGAAAATCGTTCATTTTCGGCTGTGGTCACTGTCGTCTGGTCAGGCACACGCCCACGCTTGATAACGAAACCTACCATTGACTGTGATTTGACACGTGACCGGCGGTGTTTACCTACCATCATACTTGCGGATTCTGTAGGGTGATTATCAAAGAATCCAACAAGTCATTCCGATAGTGTCCGGAAACGAAATTTAACAGGTACCACTCATGGGTGTATGTGAACACTGGTGGCACGGTATGTTAAAATTTGAAAAAAGGATCGGTTGAATAGATCCAAGTCTATTGTCCGGAAACAAAAATTCAAGTTGGCGCCTCGATGGTGCCATCTGTCGGTTCATTTGGACAAGCACATTCCAAAGCAACATCTTATGGCAAGGTATCCACATACCAAATTTGAAAAGAATCTGTAGTGTTGTTCTGGTTTATCCCCTGAAAACAAGCTTTGGGCTGAACAGGGTCCACCTATGGGCACGTGTGGATGAAATACAGCTTAAAAAGGAAATCTGGTGGCATTAACATATGCACATACCACATTTGAAAAGAATCGGTTTAGCCAGTCTGATTGTGTTGTCGGAGATCAAAATTTGAAGTTGGCGCCACCTACAAGTATGGGTGCAATCCAGACTGTCAACTTGCAGCAGGATCACCACATACAAAACTGGAAGAGAATCTGTTGTCGTTCTGATTTCATAACATGGACATTTTCCATTTGGTTGCCACGGAAACCACGAAAATCATCCCAATATATCCAATTTTAATAGACTGTATTTTACCACCCACGAATGCTGTATACACCATTTGAGTTTGGGTTCTATTAATGTTTTGATATTGTTATATGGATATTTTCCATTATGTTGCCATGGAAACCATGGAACCATGAGAAATATTATAATGTACCCAATTTCAATCAACGTCAGGACAATATTTTTAAGCATGCCTAAGCTAGAGAAACCATATGTTGTTCATCAGAGAAGTGTTCAATGATATCGTGATATTCCTGTTTTCTGACGTGTCAAATAGTAGCATTGATGATCCAATACATTTCCTCCTTTCCTGGAATATAACATATTCCACTCACGTGTTGACAGCGGGAATGCGAATGAATAGAGGTGAACAGGACAGCAACGAAAAGTTGTGCCAGAGAACCTGTTCTCAAAGAAATGTGATATTAAAGATTGTGCAAGAGTGTTTACTGGCTTGTCAAACATGGCTATACCACCAAACGCCTGCACTCAAAGATTCTTCAATTCTGTGATAAATATCGTATGATAATGACCGCAAATTCCGATGAACTCGTATGGTCATTTATATGCTGCTGAGTATCTTTATTGCGGTATGCGATGGTTATTCGCGTACAACAGGAACACAATCAACTCACTGCTGAAAACTAAATGAATTTACCCTAAAACTATTTGCAATTGCTATTCCGTGTGGCTGATCAATACAGGTTGCGTTCTTGTTGATCTGGATTTGTGTCAGTTATCTGAGAATTTCGTCTTGGGTATATCATTAGTAGTCCTAATGAGGCCTTTTAATTGACAAATCCTGTTTATTCAAAGTTAATTAAGATACATGTATAATCCAGTTCTCTGACAGAACGTAATGAAGCCATTTAACAGTCCTGGATGGTGATCAGCAAACCGTGCGGTTCGAGAAGAGTAACAGAAGGCATGACCTCACTCTATCTGACGCCGTTGATCGCTTTATTCCGTGGCTGGGTATATATTGATTCATTTTCAGCTCTATATACGTTACTAGGCGATACATGTGCACGTCATATGCAGGCGCTACCGGGATGTTATCGTACTGAGATGGGTAGTTGACAGTGGCAGCATCGAATTGTTTTCTCGGGTCGGCATTTAGAAGTCGGCGTAAGGAAAACAAGACTATTCTATGGATAACAAAACTTCCATATTGCTCTGGAATGGCGTTTCGTTGGAGATAGTTCCAACTTTTCAAAGCAAAGTATCGAAGTTGCCTCTTTTGTCCTATACACTGTAAATAAATCGGACGACGACGAGTTCTGAGAGTGTTCAAGATTGAATACGCGTGTTAAAGTTATGAACTGTTATGTTAAGAGTTTAGAATGCTATTGTTCAAAATGCGTGTGTTAAAATAATTCAATAATGCGTTCTACCATTGGATACCTGCGTTAATGGTTCGAATGCTAAAGTTGAAAATTGAACATGGAAGTTAACAATTTAAACACAATTACGCGTTCAATAAGTGTTACAGTTTAGGCGTTCAATAATTGAACATCTCAGTTTACAGTGTAGTCGGCGTGAGAAGAAGTCATTTTCAATTTTCTAGGGATATGTCTGAATAATTGTACAAAAAGGGTGCACAATTAGATCCCATTAGAATACCGATCTGATGTTGGTCTAGAGTGTTGCCAAAGTTCACACACATATTATAGTAGAGAAATTCCAGATGGACAAGTGTTAATATTTGTTCTTTCAAATTTCCCGTAACGTCATTTTTAGTTTATGAGTATCCCCATGAATGTGTATAGAGCATTCCCACCATAGCTCTCTAGATTTGTATCTAATACCGCTTATGCCTGTGCTACTAGGGGCCGTGTGGTCATATCATCCAAGTTGCCACATGAACAGGTACAATAAAAGCGTACCTGAGATACAGCACATACCTCGAATCGTTAGATTCTTGGTATGTGCTTTAGAATAGGTTAACCAGGAGACTATTCTGTGAAGTCATGTGACGCAGTCAGTATGTCGGCACCTCTTCCCACTTCACGTATATATGTTGTATATTCAACACTAGAGTCTTTCGAAATGACGACACAATATTTTCTCCTAATATTTTGCACTTCCTGTCGGGTTCTTGCCAACAGCATGGACAGAGGCCTGGTAGTGCAACTTCTGGAACCAGCTATGAATCTTTCTGGAATGGTGTTATATGCATTTTTTCGTGTCCAGTACAGTTTGCGTATATAGGTCTGAACGTTTGGAAGCGAAATACCGCCTTTCTTGATAAATTCTCTGTGTTGGTTGAATAAACCTTACATAGTGGATGAAGTAGACTAGAATCATTTGCATTTAGTGTAACTTAATTTTGTGACCAACACTTGGTTTGCAACTGTACAAAATAACAACTTTAATATATTCCCATAATGCATATAAAGTCTTCGCGCACATGATCGGCGCATCACGAAAAATTCAAACGGGAACATATAGCAGCAGTTCTTCTAATGTTCCAATGCATATGTGCTACTAATCTACGCAAAATCCCGGGAAAATTTGTGAGAACGGAAGACGAAATATCTTTGGATAAAATGGCAATATAGGGATCTTTTTGGTTCAAGTTTGGTTCTGTTCTAAGTTTGTAAAAACCGTGACACCAGCCATTTTGGCGAAGAAATATTTGTGCACAAATAATGCTATATGCGACAATATTTACATGCCCGTGGGCAAGATATTCCAAGATGGGGGAGAAGGGATAAGAGGTTAAAATCCAGAAGATTTAAATGTCCCAAAAATGCCCCAATAAGTACACCAGGCTATGAGGAATCCGAGGGTACTCACTGGTTTAAGACACGGGTGCGTTCGCATCGTCCAGGCGACCGCGCGATTTTTTATAACGCGAGATCTAATTGTTTGTCTTTGCCATAGAAATGATATAGCGCCCTTGCATGCACGTTAATGTTTTTCCCTTGTGATGTTTCTTCGCATCTTAATCTTTGTTAATATATAGTAGGACTAGTCATTTAAAATAATTTGTTGGTACCTTTTGGAAACACCAACTAAAGAACAAATGAAATAAATTGGAAATCTCGCTCTAAATCAAAGTTTAATTCTGAAACATTTACGTAATATCGGGAATTTTGTATTAGCACTTTCTCTTCTGAAAAAATCATTGAAATGTGTGGATCTACGTCATCTAACACGTTCAGACACGAATTAGTATCGTTTCTAAAATTTAATGAATTCCACTAATTTCACTGCACGTCTGAAAGAAGTTATTCAATGGTGAAAAAAGTCAACAGCACATTTTCCAGTAAACCATCAGTTCCACAACACACAAAGATAGAGTAGTAAATATGTATGAAAGAACACTCTTATTTCTAAGTAGTCCTTTCATCTCTGTACACATCCTGGCCAGGAATTCTAAGATACCTACAAGACGACAGAGAGCTGAGTGGTTCTTGTCTGAGCTGGTCGTCATGCGTTTCTCCTTTTAGACGGAAAGTTGTTTTCGTCATGAACAGACGCTCGAAAACATTCAAGGCAAAGTATTTGAGGTTTTTACTGTTTTTGGCTGTGTCGCGAACATATTTAGCAAACTTTTGTTTTTGAGATAATGGTTGTATTACATGATTCTGGCGAGCTAAGGAAGGTAAATTAGAAATAGTATTATGAAGACACAAAGTGTTTCCATATCTTGAAGGGAAATTTGTGCTTTGTCAAGATGAAGTGCATTTAAAACATGAACACGTGTACATCCCTGTATATACTGATTTTTCAAGGCATGTCGCGTCTTTCTCTGTAGTCGTTGATAAGCACGTTTCCGCTGATGTCACATTAATATGTGGAATATTCTGGCTTAACTGGACAACCTTGTTAGCCACACCAACCAGTTTCCCCCGAACTTGAAGAGAGATTTCATGTCTATCTTCTGGGCTGGAGAATGAATTCCAAACTTGAATTTGCTTTCGTTTTGGTATTTTTCCTCCTAAACACACTGTATTCTGTGATTGG
This sequence comes from Hanleya hanleyi, assembly GCA_036873755.1. Taxonomy (NCBI): domain Eukaryota; kingdom Metazoa; phylum Mollusca; class Polyplacophora; order Lepidopleurida; family Hanleyidae; genus Hanleya; species Hanleya hanleyi. The sequence continues at coordinate 9,387 of JAVTVY010003411.1, read as the reverse complement.
CATCCACTACTTGTATGTGGGTGTAGTAACCTTGGGATCTGGCATTGGAAAAGTTCAACTTGATTTGAAGCGGGTTTTGTAGAGGTTATCGGCAATTCTGACTGAATCAACTCCTTTCTGCTTTTGGCTGATTGAAACGTCTCCCTTGAAATTGGAGCTTTAGTTGAGGGATTTGATTCTGGTAGTTTAGGTGCATTGGCGGCATTTTGGTAACAGTCGCTGGGAAAATGAATACACTGCTCTACTGACAGATTCTTCGATTGTCTGCGAATAAAATTTTCTTGTCGCCGTTGTAGTTTAGTCAATGTCTCACCGCGCTGAACCTTAAGTCTGTCCAGTCTCTTGTTCAAACTTTTCCGCTCCAAAGAACATTTTACTCTGCAGTTTCTTTCATTGAATGATGTCATTTCAACTCCGGTTCGAGCATGTAGTCAAACAATTTCCTGTTCTATCTTCAACGATGCTGTATTTGTTGGTTGAGCCAGGACGGTATCAACTCCAATCCATTCGTATTCAACACAATAATAATGCACTGATATACAATTGTCAGCAATAGTGAGTGAGCGAATATGATTTAACGTCGCTTTCAACATTATTTCAGTCATATCGCGACGAACCAACTAAGCACCACGCAACGAAGTTGCCTTCCTGCTGCTTCAAAGAAGAAATCTTGTATACTCATTCACTCCGTCATGAAATCTTCTTCTCAATTCAGTCTTTGTTCCTATTGTCTTCGACAAGTTCGGGGATATCAGGAGAAAATAAAAGGAAAGCGCTCATTGAATTCCTGCAGACGCTTAGCCTATGCTGCCGAATATAAGCGTGCCTGTTTGCGATACTGTCGCCTCACGGTATATGATCGGTAGTCCGTGTTATACAACTGTAATACAAATACATCAATACTAAGAACCACCGATAATTGATTATTCTCTTACATAACTTTCCGTAATTGCTCTCTCTGATGGCTGATCAATGAAAATGTCAGTCTCGTTTATCTAGCTATCTGTCATTTGTGCACAGAATTCCTCTTTGGTCTTTCGATAATAGCCTTTATAAATCCTCGTTTAATGATCCCTCATAATTCACCGACCCTGTGTATTCCTAGTTAGTTAAGCTTATGGTATATCCCATTACTTCGACAGAACCTAATTAAACTATATATCAGTCTTATGCAGGGGTAATATAGAAGCAGTGTCTGTATTTCAAAATAGAATAACTCAAAGGCATGATTCAACTATATTTTACATGCTGACTTTGTTATTATCTTTCTTATAAAAGCAACCATATCTGATGTAAATATCCGGATATCCCACGTGTTAACTTTACATCATTCATTTTGTACAGATGTGAATATTTGTCTCCATTTTAGGACAAAAGGTATAAAAAGCAACATATATCGAGAAGGCTATTCGTTCAAAAACCAAGCTGTAGAACTCATGAACATGAAATCTTATTAAATCCTGAATCCGGCTTATTTCTATTATTCGTGCAACCAGTGAAGTAAATGGAGTAACGTTACTATTTTTTATAATGAGCTACCAGATTGATACTATAAACAATAAGAAAACAATTTTGAATAACGTTACTGGTTTCAGTAACACCAAAATCTGCTACTCAAAACAATAACAAAGATTTTGAAATTTATTTTAGAAGTTACCGTGACGTGTTTTGCACCATATTTTGGTCCCCAAACGAAGGATTTCGAAACTTAAAGACGGCTACCTCGCGCGTCTATACATTTCGGACCTTACGTCAAAAATAATGAAATATCACTTAACTGTTTTAAATTTAATTCCGTGAGATGTCAGAGTAATGAAAAACGGAAAATTATAAACATACCTTTAATTGTCGTCTATTTGCGTGAAAACTAAGATAGAAAGTTAGTCGCCAAAAACAGATGTACATGTTGCATATTCAGCTCATCAAAGAACTTTATAATTCAGAAATACCATCGAGGAAGTGGTTGAACGTTAGAAGCATCAAATCCTAACACGGACAGATCTTTGTTAATGAAACATTCAAATTTGCATTCTGTTACCAAATTTGATAACGTTATTGATTTTCGTGCTTTACTGGGTTGGTAACATGGTTAACGATGTTTAATCCATCTTTGCAGCGCTTGACTTGACTTAGCGTCGCGGGTAATCTCTAACATGTCGATAACAACATAAGCTGGAATGCCAGATCAGAAAGAATCAACACATTTATACAATCAAGCATTGTTAGTCGCAATTAAATTAATGACTAAAACGTCGAACTAAAGTATGTAAACAGACAATTCTTGTTAACAAAACCTAAAAGATTTGGTGATGTAATAGATAAGTAGCTATAGCCACAGGTCCGAATACATTTAAAATAGGTCAGTATAAAAGGATATGTGACAATACGGGGGAAACTCCCTTGTGTGTGATAGTAATCAAGCTGAATTTTATTCCGATCCGAAATCTGCCTGCCAAAATCTGAGTTTTCTTCAAGTTTACATACTGAAATACCAGCCTCGAAAAAATTGTGATGCTCCGTTATATAAAGATGGAGATATGATTGATCAAAATGTGCTTCCTGGCCCGATATAGTATTTTTGAGACATTTACAGTGAGGATTTTCTCTTGTAGCAAAAATATGACACCTCAAATCAAAATAATTTTGTCACCCGATATATTAGGAAGTGTGCTTATTGGAAAGAACCACGAATGGTTTTGGTTTGATGTGTCATATTTTTGCTACAGGACAAAACCCTTCATGAAAATGCCCCAAAATAAGTCCGGGGGCACATTTTGATCAATCATATCTCCATTTATGCAACTGAAGATCTCAGTTTTTTCGATGGGGATATTCAGTATGTAAACTTCAAGAAACATCTTATTTGGGAGGTTTTGGAGCGAAAAGAAAAATCGGCTTTATTACCGTAACACACAAAGGAGTTTTTCGTATGTAAGCGTCACATATCCTTTGGGTAACCGTGTTAGTTTCTAGAGAATCAAAACCAATCTTAGAAAGTGAGGATTTTACTCACGAAAGCTTAAGCAAGAAAAACACAGTTAGTCTTAAACGTGCTGCATTTCCTAGTGTTCCTACACTCTCAATTACATGTTTAGGGTTAGAACACTAAAAGCGAGGTTCTGTTTGAGCACACGTTCCGGCCTAATCGCGTTTAGGCTGTGAACACATGGAGTTTAGGTTATAAACGCATAGACGTTTAGGTTATAAACACATAGGTCTTTTAAATCTAAACACATCGGTTTAAATCCTAAACGTCTATGCGTTTATAACCTAAACTCCATGTGTTCACAGCCTAAACGCGATTAGGCCGGAACGTGTGCTCAAACAGAACCTCGCTTTTAGTGTTCTAACCCTAAACATGTAATTGAGAGTGTAGTCCTAGAGACACAGCTCACCAATTACCAAAATACGAGTTGTCAGAGCATTTCCACCATAGCTCTCTAGATTTGTATCTAATACCGTTTATGCCGGTGCTAGGGGCCGTGTGGTCATGTCATCCAAGTTGCCACATGAACAGGTACAATAAAAGCGTTCCTGAGATAGAACACATATCACGAATCGTTAGATTCTTGGTATTGTACTTCATTTAAGATCTGTTTCTGATCTGACAGAGCAGATCCATCCGGTAGGATGACGTTTTTTATGGTTTTATTTACAGCATTTTTTGTCTCTAGATTGCAGAAATATTTTGTCGGCTTTTCTCCTTCTTCAACCCATTTAGCTCTTGATCTCAGCATAGTTCCAGTCATAATTTCTTTACGATAAGATTCAAATTCTTGTTTGTATTCAGACAAAATTTCGAAGAAAAGACCTGATGTTTCTCCTTCGTCTAACAAATTCTCTATTGCAATTATTTGTTCACTAAGAAATTTTTGTCTAGCCATTTTTTCTTTCTTTATTATTGACGCAAATTTTATCGTTTCTCCTCGTATCCTAAGTGAGAGAGTTTCCAAAAAAAGTTGGTCAGAAATAGTGAAAGTTTTGACGTCAATATTTGATAAATTTTCTGGGTTGTACGGAGTCGCGGCATATTTCACAATTTCTTCCTTAATTATCCCTTTAACCAATTCAACATATGCCTTATCATGTAGGTGTTTGATTAAACTTTCAGAAACCATGGCCGCGAACAAATTTTGTATCATTTAGTTGTAGCGTAATAATTGAATGGTCCGTTCGGTATCCCGGGAGAATATCTACCTTTTCCACAAAATTTAATAGTTGTTCTGAGATCAAAAATAAATCTAGCCTCGCCTGCTTAACGGATGGACGACGCTTTCTCCACGTGTATCTATTCAATGCTGGATTGTGAATTCTCCAAACATCAACTATATCCATGTCACTTGCTGATGTCAGTACACACTCTCTTGAATTTGGATTGTTAACTGCTTTATAATTGTAGGTGTCCATTTGAGGATTCATTACAAGATTTCAATCCCCACATATGATATGAAAGGGATTATCAAACTCATTTATACTGAGAAAAAGTTTCATGTAAAAGTCAGGTGAATCATTGTTTGGACCATATATGTTTGCTAATGTAAAACGTAATTCTCCTACAGTAATGTCTGCTACTAGCATATTTCCACCATCATCGTGCTTCGAGCCATGGACTGTATACTGAATGTTGTTTTTAAATAAGATTGCCACCCCCCTAGCATTGCTTCTATATGGGTTATACATTAAATCGTACCCCCAATCTCTTTTTAGTTGTTTCTTTTTGTTCAATTGTAAAATGCACATCTTGTAGACAGTAAATAGAGAAAGGCTTGCTTTTAATATAATCGAAAACATCTAATCGCTTCTTCCTTTCCCCCAATCCTTGGCAATTTACTGAGAGAATGTTTATATTATCCATTCACTGAACTTTTTAATACTTGTGACACAAGATTCAACAGGACATTGAATATAAATATATACGACAGCAGTTCACTTACTAAGGAACATGTATCAATGTCTGTGCAGATTTTTAAAATGTATATGCTAGACAGCATTATATCAGCAATAATAAAGAAAAAGGCACGATTGCCTGAAATTGACATGTTACCCAAATCAGGACAACAGTCAGTCGCCGTCCAGCTGGGCGGCCACCGAAGCCCATCTCCCACCGAGACAAAAGCTAAAATTGTATCACGCAGAATACTGCCACCTAACACGAAAACATTTTACAGATTCTCCCGAAACTTACATCTCATTTGACAGTCAAGTTCTCAGTTATTACATAATCAGTGCGTAAAAATAGAGAGACCTGTTCATAGGATCATGCTTGTCATTCTTATTACATAAGCGTTTTCTATCTAGAAACCTGTGTCGTTTTATTGGCAAGCTACCGTAAACGTTTAGTAGTATGGCCGTCAACACAGAACACCAGACATTTAGTAAGGTCTTCCAAAATGTAAGCTGAAAACAGAAACAGACAAGTCCCCATGTCTTCGCCGACTTGGCATATAAATATTTCAACAGTCAATATGCTGTTCAGTTTACCAGTTCATTTAGTGATAATTTGACCGAAACAAACAATATATGTGTATACAAATTAAATTACCGAATTGGCATATAAATAATTCATACTTGTCAGGGGACATTATGTTAACCATCCCGCCAACCTTTCTACCATATTTCCGGAACGACAAAACTTGAGACCTGACACTCCGTGACTTTGTAGCTTATCATACTGGTGTCATTTTGAGCCTATTTGCATAAGCCCCGCGCAGAGGATCATGGATAAATTCAAAACGCGGACCATGTGGGTTACCAGAAAAGGAGTATTTTTGTCAGTGTTGCGACTACAGCGACTGACCAATCAAAATAGGTTTGAGAAAAGGCGCGCCATCAGCTGTGTGAGACGGGTGAAATGGACACTAATGATAGATATTGAATCGTCCCTCAACGGCGTTAAATTACACAAATTTAATAATTTGACGACGGGAATATATAGAGCGACACTTCTAGAGTACGCTGATGTTTTTTATTCGGCGGTAAACAGTTTATTTCTCGTTTCACTCATAGTACGTTTCACAACTTGGTATGTTTATATGTAAAGCATGGGTCTATATACAGGGACCCCACATTTCGACACTTTACGCTAAAAACACGCCCCCCCCCCACCCTCCCACAATTTCTTGCCTGTGGTCTTGCCTGTCGTCTCAGCTCAACTTTCGAGGTCAGCATTCCGTATTGTTCTTGTGATAGACACCAATCATGTATTAACGATGGTTGTGTTGGCACGTTTGTAGAAATCAAAAATAGTCTCAATTTAACGCTATCCGCCGGCTAGCTCTTATTAATATTCGACCATTCGATCTGGATAGTGATACATTGGTCAGGCAGAACAAAACGTTAAGATATTTAACGATGTCCGCGTAAGCATTCCCCGACGGACGAGCTTTTTCCCCTCTGTATTTTGGACGGCCTGAATGTCCTCAAACGTCTCGTCATTGAGAATTGTCCACGTTATCTAGATTATCTGAAATCTGACACCTTGGTGGAAATACACGGGCTTCGAATAAAACATTATGGTCGGAAATAACTAACCAATTCAACATTGGTACTCACTGAACTAAAACGTGAAATCATGAGAGGTGCTATGATCAGCTGTTTGATTGGAAGATGTGTATCCGGGATAACATTTCATACATTTGTATTAACACTTACAGCGTTCTGGCTTCGGGTGCAAAACACATTTAACCCTACCTGGTCTGGGCTTTGTGAGATCTGTCCAGACCTGGGGTGGGGGTGGGGGGGGGGGCATTTTTTCTTACCGTTTCAGCTAGGGAGCTGGAACTTACCACACTATACCCTTAGGTCAAGCTCTACCAGAAAATGCAAAAAATCGAAGATGGACGCGTTGCTGACAATACAGTGATGGGTCTATTTTCCGGTCAGGTTTTTCGATTTTTTTTATTTATGTATTTTCTTTGTAGAAACTGTATGATAAATTAGTAAATAATAGACTGATGTTGAATAACAAATATTTTGATGAATTATCCTCGAAGAAAAGCATGACTTTTGAAGAAAAAATGACGAAAGTATGATTTTCTGGTGCCCTACATGGCCGCCATCTTGAATTTACCCATTTAACCCTACACATTTATCCCCACCTAGTCTGGGGTTTTTGTGATCTGTCCAGGCCTGGAGGGGGGGGGGGGAGCATTTGTTCTTACCCTTTCAGCTAGGGAGCTGAAACTTATCACACATACCCTTGGGGCAAGCTCTACCAAACACATCCAAGATGGACGCGTTGCTGACGATACAGTGATGTCATCTTCAAAACAGGCATTTTTGGGCCCATTTTCCGGTCAGATTTTTCGAATTTTATATTTATGTATTTTCTTTACAGACACTGCGTGACTAATTAGTAAATAATAGACTGATGTGAAATAGAGTAGATTTTGTTCAATTATCCTCAAAGAAAAGCATGACTTTTGAAGAAAAAATGACGAAAGTATCACTTTTCTGGTACCCTACATGGCCGCCATCTTGAATTTACCCCGAATTACCAATGATCTTCTACTCGAGTGATTTTGCAAATAGGCACACAATGACGCCAATAAGATGAACAAAAAAGTCACGGAGAGCCCCAGCTTTCGTTGTTTTCGCTCCGGAGATCGAGGAGAAAGTTCAGTAGAGGGGGGGGGGGGGCAATAATGGCTCCCCAGGCATGGTAGTGTAATCTAATCCTGAAATCAGTTTTGAATACACATTATTTCCTTTTTAGTTATACGATATATCGTATCAATATCTACGCAGTAAACATGAGATTTGGGATATCCTCTTCTTGCAAGCAGCCAGTAAGGTAATATCCAGTGTTATAGAATAAATAACGCAAGACTGGTCTCTGTATGCAACTTGTATTCAATTGCTGACGTTGCGACATTGTCCCAATGTCGATGTCGGGAAGTCACCAATTTATATTCTGAGATCAGTTTTACGTTATTTATTCTGTAGTATTTTACATAGAGAAGTAGTCTAATTTTTATTTATTTATTAAGCTTTGTGTAGAACCTAACGGAACAATAGGTGACCAGCACCTATAACTATAGTGCTCTCCACAAAGAGCATACAGTACTATTACTATTAAAATGTATCTATAGTAGGATCAGTGAGGAGGAAAAATGAATCAAATATGGTTAACATAAATGTGAGTAAACTGTTGCACTACCGACTCAATTAAAAAAGATACTAATAATTATATTAGTCGACCAAGTACGCAAGAAATGGTTTGTCCGAAATCAAATTCTGGTCAACATATTTAAATAAAATCTCTTCATTTGAGATTTGTATGCATTTAAACTGTAGGCGATAAGACAAAATACTTAAAGTACGAATGAAATACTCTGCTGAAATGTGGGTGTCGAAGATTTTCTGTTTTACATTTTGGCATTTTCAATGTATTCTTTGACTTAAATAAAACACAATTGTGAATATTTACACCCGGATAATATTTGGATAAAAACATGGAATTGGTAATTTAGAGCAGTTTTAATTCGATACGTCAGTCTTTGTACTGAATACCCCGGCTCTCAAAGTAACCAATGATGTTTTTGTCGCTCTCTTCTATACTCCTTCAAGACGCAGGGAATTACAACACATATAAGAGAAGACGTTTTGCTAAAAACTGCCCAAGTAGAGTTGAATATTCTAAAATGCTCCTAACGAGCGATATTTCCAAAAGAGATTTAGACTTGGTTGGACAAAGCTGACCGCATGTCTCATGTCCTTTGGATTAGCTCAAGTATACGGTTAGCTCTACTTGCAGATATGTTTACACGAGGGTCCCAAGATAAATTGGACGAGACAAGAACACCAAGATCTCTAAAACTGTCCACAATCTCCATGACTTTTCCATTAATTGTGTATCTAAACGCTGTAAGATTTCGTTTTCTAGTGACAGACAGTACTTTTCATTCATCAGTATTGAAAGGCATGTCCCACAAAATACTCCAGTTAACTAATTCGTTGATGGCTGTTTGGAGATGCACGCACTCGGTTGTTCTCTTCATTTCTTTAATACACATGGAATCATCTGCGAGTAGAGCTACCTTTGTGTCGTCACTCAACACAGTCGTGCATTTGCATAAAGCAAACACAATAGAGGTGCCAAGATAAATGATGTTCACCCAGTCATATTTGTGGGGTAATTAATTTTCGAGTTTCAGTACACCTAATATAATTGAAGTAGTATGGTAGATATACCCATCCACTAAGTCAAAATTCAATTCAATTTTATTCTTTTATTGTATAAACATCCACAATGGACCGTATACAAGGTGGGGAGAGACAATCCAAGAAGGGGTTGATGGCACTATTAAGGAAAGTCAGGTCTATTGTGAGAATTCCAATGGCAAAATCCGACGGCGATAGTTGGACATGGAACGTATAGACAATCAT